>SKCR01043524.1:0-48205 GCA_019454045.1 Zanthoxylum bungeanum
ATAAAATATCAATGTCATCATTTGCTAGGGAAATGATATGATGTAATAGGTTACACATGTAAAGTTTAATAAAGTAAAATGTTATCAAATTGAACTTTGTTTCTTTTAATTAAATTTTCAAGTCAAATTTGACAATTTTGGTCTTCAAATTTTTGGCCAAAACATCAAAGTATATAAAGCGAAATTGTTTCATTTTGCAAAAAAAAAAAAAAAAAAAAAAAAAAAAAAGTTTAAGTGTTCAAAGACACAAAATAGAGAGTTTGAGAGAAAAAAAAGTGTTAAAGCACAATTACAAAGAAAAACATGAAAATAAGGTATTTGCTTACTTTCTTTTTGTTAGAAATTGTTTCTATTGTTCTGTAGCTCAACATATGATGTGAGTTTGTTTTTCTCTCTCTTGAATTTGTGTTGAGATGCTTGAATGCGTGAAAAATGGAAATATGCATGTATAAAGTTAATAAAGAAGCTGAATAGGCTTAATTTGTGTAAAGTAAGCTTATTTAGATTCTTTAATAACAAGTCATTATGACCACTCTAATAATATCTAGAGTGTTATGACCACTCTAATAATATCTAGAATTGTTCTTGAGTCATTCATTTGTAGTGGCTTTAATTGGTGTTGAGAATAACATGATTAAAGTTTTGAAAATTAGATTTAAGCATGAAAAATTGATTAAATGTATTGGATGTGTATTGGGCATTAGAATAATTTCCGGAAATTATTTTGGATGGAAAATACGCGAAAATAGTGAAAAATGGCTTTACTTGACAACTTTTCAGCTAACCGGGTAACGACTGCCCAAACAGTGAATTGGTCACTGTTTGGGCAGCCCATGAACTGCCTAAGTAATATTGGGCTGATAGAGGCAGCCTCGTGTGGTCTCGGTTGGTCTATTCGGTCAAAAACATGTTTTATGCTATTTTACAGAAAAACGTTTTCGTAAACGTTTCACGATGTTTTCTAAATTGTTTATGTCGTTATTTGATATCAAATAAAATGTTTAGATGAAATATGAATGAATTATTCATATGAGAAATTAAGTAATTTATTCGGTAAGTTTAAAAATTTTAAATTTACGATTTCGCCCGAACCACGCTTCCACTGCATATACGACCCCAACAAAATTTTATCAGAGCGAGTCTGATCCTACGTCCATTACATGTTTCATACTTGATATATGATATTTATTCCAATTTTATTATTTTCACATTTATGTGAAATTAATTTGATTAATTTCGGATTATTTGACAATTTAGGAAAATCCCCGTTTAAATAAGGCATTATAGTAACTAGTATTATGAATACTTGTTTATTGGTATGTCTTATCAATACAGTTATAAATAAATTTTTGTAGCTATATTTGAGAACGTGCCAAAGCTGTGAGGATAGTTGATGGAAAATTATTTGTACCATATATATATATTTGATATAAGACAAATTCAAGTGAAAGTGGATTCCTGAACGTGTCAAAGCTGTCAAGATTACATCAGTAGCTTGAGTTTGTCATTGACAAATGTAGCCTTGATACAACTCATGTGAACGTGCCAAAATTGTCACAACGAGAAACGGTCAGGACCAAAATAAGGAATAACGGTGAGTGTGATTGACAAATGAGTTGTCTATCTGTGAATATACGTAGGCGAGAACGTGCTAAAGCTGTGAGTCGAAATACATTCATTGGGTCCACTTCATATTATGAAATTCGATTTAATTATTGAATTCTCATTTTTTTCGTTGGGGATTACGGTATTACGTAAAGTAGTGGGAGACACTACTGAGTTAAAAATCCATAACTAAGACAGTGTGTAATATTATGAAAATTGTATGTTTTTGTTTTCCTTATTCTATCGTTTAGATAGAATTAAATTTTTAATCCATTGCATGCATATTTTATATATGTTTTCTGACTTCATTTATGGTTGCGAATTTCTAGAAGATATTCTAAATTAGAGTAGGCGATGATATAATTAGATTAATCTAAACCATCGGGAACTATCATTCCGATTTTCTTGGAAAATCAAGATGGTTAGTGACTTAGTTGCTAAGTCACGATATATAATCTAAATAAATATATGTTTTATGATATAATTATATGGAGAGAATAGTTTCTTATGCAATAAGGATTGACGTGAATTGGTTCATGTCTCGAGATTCTTGATTGACATTAAGTAAACCTCAATAGGTATTTTTTTTAACTGACAATGACTTTTATTAGTTTTGGAGACCTTAGCTGGTCAAGTGTCTGATACAGTTTGTTAATCAATTATTTCCAATTGTTATAAATAGTTGAAGGCAAATTAGAAAGGTAAAGAAATGAGATTTGTATAGTTGTGTGTAGAGAATATCGATTCTCACAACACAACAACTATAGGTATTGGATACCCGATCTCCCGTCTAGTTATTTAAAATATTATTTAATGATTGTTTTAATATTTGATATCAGAACTTGTGACTATTGGATAGTTACTTGTTCTTTATAAATAATTGTTACATATTTTAATACGACTAGTAGTGTCATTGACGTAGAGATAAACTTTAAGAAATATTTTCGGTAATTTAAATAATTTAGAACAGTGGTTTATGAAATTTTATCACATAAATATTATATGTTTATCCTGTATAGTAAATGATGGTCTGATACGTGATTACACCACATATCTTTATCAATTTAATGAATATTGTATTCAGGAATGTGATTAAATCCCATTTAACCAATGATTGTCATTGGACCACAAGATTTATTAAACTGATACATTAGATGTATGTAGTTTAATGAATCTTGAATTACTCTAGGTAGTTTTCTTTACTTCGTAACTTAGTCTATAAATTGTTGTGACTTAGTTACGTGTTTCTGATGAAACGCAGATTGAATATTTTGACTGGTTCAAAGATGTTCGTTCTGAAGTTTTCAAAACTATATCTTTAAAATTCATCGATAGTCTTTGAATTGTTCAAAGATGTTTGATATGATTAAACAAATGAATTTGGGGGCAATTAGTTCTAAGATTATTTAAACGAATATGATTCTTACTTAATATTATCCTTCTTTGATTCCATCGTGATGGAATTGTACAGTAGGAGAAATCGAATCTTATATAATTTGATTCGAAATATATATTGAGTATTACCAAATTACTTTCGATACTCTTGGGGATATGCTTCAATAACACTAATTCATATTTTCAATTTACGTTCCATTAGTTTCTACAGTTATGTACACGATATGTATGAGTAGAAAATTCGAATCTTGAAATGTTTGAGATTTGAATCTTTCTTTTGTATAATGGTTATACAATTGAAAGAACTTGCACCTCGGAGGTAAAACTAAAAGTTTTTCATTTATTCTATTTAATAGAATATTATATTCTATTTTATAGAATATATTTTCTACCATCCCGAGTAATAAAATTATTTTATTACTTGGTGTGTAACATCGGATGTTGACGATTATAGAAATACTTGAATTATTGCAGTCAAATATGAGAGTGATAAACTATAAATGGAACCACATAATTAATTAGATGAATAGACCCTTAAACATCTTCCATATAAGTCTAATACGATGTTAGGGCCATTTGCGAAGTATTTGATACTTAATAGTTCTGTTGTTTTCTTTTTGAAGAAAATTATCCTGCAACTTATAGTGAGAGCGATATTTGATATCGATTATCAAAGTTAGCATTGAACCATAGATCTAAGATTTTTATTAGCTTACTATAATCAAGTTTTGAACTCGATTGAGCATTTGTTATGAATTGTTCATAAAATGTGTAAATGGTTTGCGCAGTAAAAGCGTGAGCTTAATAAAGGTTTGACCTTTATAGTATGACAGTGAGAAAGGTTATACTCAGCAATCTATTGTAAATTCTAAGGAAACTTGTCTCTAGTCGCATTAATTGAACAATTAAAGATCATTTCTAGATTTTTATTATGCTACAATATAAAATTGTTGATTATTATAAATTATAAATTGTACTAGCGCAGCGAGCTATCAAGTATGAGAAGTTTTCACTAAGCTAGCTAACGCTGCTATATATATGATATGCATAATTTTTATTTTTTGGTATTCTAATATTTTATTTTTTTCTTTCAGAAGCGAATTTAATATAGATCATATCAGAAGCTAGTCATCCCATATGTAAGTAAATTGTTTCCCATTAGCAAGAGTATTTAGTGGTGTGTGAATTAGGTTCAAAATAAAATATTGTTATATTATTATAGTCCTTTGTGTGTATCAAATGAAAGACTTTGTCCCTTTTTATCATTTTCAAACAGTGAGTAGTGTAAGTTCATTTAAAATTAGAGTATCAAGATTAATAAAAATAGTCAATGCGGTGGTTTAAGGGTTCGTTTAACTTCCATTCAAAGAATAAGTGCTACAAGTAATGGAATAAGATTTTCTTAGGTTGGTTGAAAGGTTTTAGATGGCAAAATCTGAGATGTTGAGCCTCAAAATGCTACAATACCCAGTGCCTTCAATTCCAACATTGAAACCTCAGGTTTACAGCTTGAATAATACAAGCGTGGTTGTTGGAGAAGACCTCATCACTTAAGTGATCTAAATGTGCTTTTTTTTTTTGGAGATGTTTGAACTTTTGGACATAAACTTCTTATTTGCGTTGGTTGTGTAATGACAACATACATGCATTATACCGACAGTATCAAACTCTTATAGAGTACATTAATCTTGTTGTTTTAAAAATAATGCAATGGTCTGATTTTATATACACTGAATATTAACTAACTACCGTTATGTATGAATTATTGCCTTAATCACCGCACTACCAAAGCAACAATAACGACAATTAGAAGGATGTGGCATGATCTAAAAATTAAATTAAAAATAATCATAAATCAAATGTATGAAATCAAAATAAATCTGTGCATCGTGCAGGTTTCCAACTAGTGGTTATATAAAAGCTGAAAAATTTGCTGCTCTCTTATGCATCCTAAAAAAATATGAAGCTCTCCTTAATTTGAGGAAGAAAATCAATATTGCCACCAAATGGTCTTTAATGAATTATAACAATCTCAATTTTCAGCATATGAACATGTAAAATTGGTTGCTGTAATTTGAAGGAAAAATTTAAATATTGCAACAAAATGGTTTTTAATGAATCATAAACTATAAGAAATGGGATCTTTAACATCCAAAATTTTAACGTCGCCAGTAAATGTTTTATGTACATTTAGCGTCGACAAAATAAAGCAACTCTAAAAGTTCAATAATTAGCAAAATTCGACGTAAAAATTTAGTAATTTAGCTTCACTATAAATAGGTGATGCTAAAAAGATAGGCATTTCACGTCGCTAGATATACTCGACGCTAAATATGAAAAATGTCAATAATTAGCGTCGCGTTTGGTAGCCATGCTGAATGTTCATATTTTGAGCGTCGCTATTTCAAGCTAGCGAAACTATATGTGATTGGCATTTAGTGTCGCTACAAATACATGACGCTAAATATGAAGAATCGTCAATAATTAGCGTTGCTATTTATTTGATATGCATTCACATCGCTACAGATACATGACACTAAATATGAAGAATTGTCAATAATTAGCGTCGCTATCAAAACTAGCGACGCTATATGTATGACATTTAGCATCGACATATTCTGCCGATGCTAAAAAGTCCAACCTAGCAGCGACCCATCTTTTTTTCTTCTCTTCATTCTTCTTCCAATTCAATTCAAAAACTCACGTCCAAAAATACCAATTTTCACCATTTTCATCCCAATCCAACGCTAATCTAATTAAGGTATGTATTTTCTCTAATGTATCACTATTATTGTAGTAATATTTAAAGTTTATGAATTAATTAATTTATCATTTTGTTTTATATTTTGTAGATGTTTTGTTGATATGGATAGAAATTGGATGAGTGTGCCCAATAGATTGAATATCGAATACCGTAAAGAGGTGTAAGAATTTATGGAAGCAACAAAACGAGTTGCTGATCCGGAAGCTTATGTACGTTGTCAATGTATTAACTGTTTGAATAGGATAAAGAAGCATTTGAGCGAAGTTATAGATCACTTATACATGCCGAGAATTTCAGCGACCTATCGAATGTGAGTTTACCATGGAGAAAAATACAACTCTGACTCCCAGTATATCCATCCAGAAGCTGTATCAGTTATCATGAGCATCATCAAGAAAATGATGATTATGATATGATTGCTGCTTTGCATGACTTGCAGGGTCCGAAATGGATAACTTTGGTAGAGAAACATTACATCCGGACGAGAACGACAGATAGAAAGTAATTAGTGAGTTACTTGAAGAAGCTAAAAAGATACTGTTTGATGGTGCTGACATGTCGACTTTGAATTTTATTATCAAGCAACTCCACATTAAAGTAAGTAATGGAATGACCAATAAAAACATTGATATGATGTTAGAGTTGCTTAGACAGATGTTACCAGCCGGCATAGAATTGCCAAAATCATATTACGAGGCAAAACAAATGTTGCGTGATTTGGGATTGAGGTATGAATCAATACACATTTGTAACTATGATTGTGTATGATTTCAAATAGAGTATGAATTCCTTGAGAATTGTCCAATCTGCGGAGAAAATAGGTATAAGATCCGTGGTACAGGAAATAAGGTGTTTCATAAGGTGTTGTGTTATTTTCCATTGACAACCAGACTATAAAAATTATTTATCTCACGTCACATCGCATCTGACATGAGATGGCATCATGATAAGAGAGTTGGTGATGAGGGCGTTCTCAGACACCCTGCTGATGCCACTGAGCGGAAAGGCTTTGATGATTTGTACATGCGTTTCCCCAATAAGTCTCGTAATATCAGGTTAGGCCTCGCATCAGATGGTTTTAATTATTTTAGAAACATATATAACCTTACAACACGTGGCATGTGGTAATTTTACCTTATAACTTATTACCATGTAACTGTATGAAAGACTCTTTCATGTTCATGTCCTTACTTATACCAGGTCCACGTTCCTCCGGTAAAGATATTGATGTATACTTAAGGGCCGTTGATTGAAGAGTTACATACATTATGGAATATCAATGTAACTACCTATGATACAGTTACTGAGCAATATTATCATATGTACCCGACATTACTGTGGACTATTAATGACTTTCCAGCATAAATTTCTTTATCTAGGTGGACTAGTAAGTGTTATATGGCATGTCCAGTGTGTGCGTGTGATACATCTTCACAATATTTGCGGAAAAAGATTGGATATATAGGCCACAATATATTTTTAGACCTTAGTCATTCTTAGAGGAGAAGTAAATTATTTAACGGTCGTCTAAAAACTAAAAGCATGCCAAACGATTTATCTGGATTTGATAAACTATGCCAACATCAAAGACTCACAAATACACATCCGGGAAGCATCTTAATAATAGAGATGCACATCGCAGACGGCGACCTGAAGAGTTAAATTGGACGAGAATGAGCATTTTGTTCAAGATAGGGTATTATGAAAGTCTGAGTCTGCGACATAATTTGGATATGATGCACATTGAGAAAAACATATGCAAAAATTTGGTTGGTACCTTGTTGAACATTATGGGAAAGACAAAAGATATTGAAAATGCATGTCTGGACCTGCATGATATGAAAATTCACAAAGATTTACACTTACGATCCACTCTTAGAGGCAAAGTCAACCTAGCTTTCGCTGAAAGGAAGTCATTCTGTGAGTGGTTGAAAACAGTAAAATTTTCTAATGAGTATGCATCAAATATAGGAAGACGTGTTAGATATGACACAACAACTAGGTTGAAGAGTCATTATTGTCACGTGCTTCTGGAAATTCTTCTTCTCGTGGGCATTCGTCTGTTCCTTCCACCATAAGTATCCGACGTAGTTATGGACTTGTGTGGTTTCTTCAAATAATTATGTCAAAGGAATTTAACCGCGTCGATGATTGATGAACTTGAGCAAGCAATCATCATCATTCTTTGTTAGTTGGAACTGATATATCCATCTATATTTTTTGATGTAATGGTTCATCCGACAGTGCATTTACCCGCAGAAACACGGAAATGAGGTCATGTTCACTTCATATGGATGTACCCCAAAGAAAGGTAAGATTTTATGTATAAATATTAATTCATGTCACACACACACACACACATATATAAAACATATTAGTTTTATGGCTAAATATTTCAGGGCATTGGGGTGGTACAAGCAATATGTACGAAATAAGGCGAGACCAGAAGAGTCAATTACTAAGGCATATTTTGTAAACGAAGCCCTAACATTATGTTCGATGTACCTGAAGAATATTGTAATAACCTTTAATCTTCGGACTAGAAACTACGACGAGGGAGAATATGAATCACACAATATCTCTCTTTTTCATCAAAACTGCAGACCCCACGGGAAGATGAATGTTAAAATAAATACAATTGAGAAACATCAACGTGCTCATTACTTTGTTCTGAATAATTACGATGAGGTACAATCGTAGCTACAGTACGTATCTAATTTCAATTCAGTAATTTGAATAATTTACAATGAGTTTTGAATAATTTTATCATTTTTTTAATGTAGACATCATGAGATCGTTCTCAGCAGCAACATCAACAACCAAAATATCAGTGAGAGACAACGAAAGACATTCCCTAAGTGGTTTGAGGCAACTGTGAGTATTTTTTCCAATACCCAAACTTTTTCAATGTATTGTATATATTCATTTCCCTAATCAATGATTTCACATGCATTTCAGATTAACAATCAAATAGAAAATGGCAAAGCCGAACCCTATAGTGTAGTAATGTCATTATCTTATGGTCCTGCCAGACAAGCATATGAGTATTCTGGTTGTATGGTTAATGGTGTGCACTTTATCGCAAAGCAAATAGATATTTCGCGCTCAACGTAAAACTGTGGGATTACAGTTCCAGAAGAACATGGTGACGGTTTTATTGACTTTTACGATGTGCTGCAAGGAGTTATCGAGTTAATTTACAGTAGACCCGGCCATCAGTTCGTTTCTGGTTCCAACCGAAACTGAACTGGTCGGTTCTCGGTTCCACAGGTATGTGGAACCAAGAACTGGAATCGGAACCAAATCGAACCTTTCGATTCGGTTCTAAATATAAAAAAAAATTATTTAAAAAAACAATTAGAAATGAGTGACATTACAATTTAATACAATAAAAAATTTATTAATTTGAATTTTTCTTATATCTATAAAGAGCTTGAACTTAAATTTATAAAAACTTAAGCTGCCTACGTATCCTATTGAGGTGAGAGGAATCAAAGCTCACGTAGTTCCATTATATATTTTACTTACATAGTTAACCCCTTTACAATAATTTAATTATCATCATTATATGTTTCTTCTGCTGATTATTCAGCTCCCGTTCCGCTTATAGATGCAGTGTCAAACAAGTCTTCAAAATCATCGGGGCATCTTCTTGTTCCCTTAGACCAGTTCGAATCCAATCATTGGCACATGTTGTTGCTTCTAAGGTACTCAGATGTAATTAAGACCATCTCGCTTCCAAGATATTGCCTAATAAACTGAAGGTTTGTTCAACTGCAATGGTAAGGTGCTCAGATGTAATGAAGACCATCTCGTTTCCAAGATATTGCCTAATAAATCGAAGGTTTGTTCAACCGTAATGGTAGAAACATGTGCTGCCAGCACCTCTTTAGCAATATTTGATAAAATATTATAGATATTTTGATGTCGGTTCCACCAATCCAGGACTTGAAAATTTTTACTTACAAAACCTTCAGTAGAAAACTCGAAATTTACTATTAAATAATTATTTATTCAGGGATGGGAGTCATATTTGCCTTATTTTTCTATTTCGTTGTAATAACCAACAATCACCTATGTTAAAACATAAAGCTACAGGTTCGCTACTAGATTATCCTACTGATTGCAAGTTGTATCGACTAACATAATCATTAAATAAATCTAATATGTCTTTTTTTACTCAATCTATTATTTTGGTAGCATTAATTTCATTGCCTATTCCTAAAAATTCATAATAAGTTTGTATGCCACTATTCAAACCTTCTAATTTAAATCTAAGATAAAAAAAAATGTCAGCAATAAGATAAAGTAATGAAATGTCTCTATAATAATTCAACAATTTTCTCTTCATTACAATAATAGCTTTAAATAAAACAAGATCATTAACATTTTTCAACACTAGTATGCTTATGTAGAGTACCAACAATATTTAAACATTCAACAAGAAATAAATTTGATGTTGGATAATAAACACCACTGAAAATATTTGTTGCATAATTGAAAACTTTTAAAATTTTCTAAAATTATTTCATAAATCTCATTGAATAGGATAAAGTGTTATTTGTGGACCAAAACTTTCAAAAAAAAACTACATAATATATATTTGTAAATAAAAGATTGATTTCAAAGAAAATAAGTTGAATTCCAACGAGTTGAAACATCTCCTGAAAATTTAATTGGTTTAACTCCATTTAATTTATAAAACTTACCACATTCTCTCCTAACATGATAATGAGACCAAATACAATTAAGTGTCTTCTTAATAGGATCAATGTGACATTGTAAATACTTCAAACTATCTTGAACACATAAATTAAGGACATGACATGTGCAACGAATATGAAAAAATCACCCCCAAATTTTGTTGACATATTTATATTAATTCTCTAATTGATGCAGTATTTGCAGATGCATTATCAAAACCAATTGTTAAAATTTTACCTAACAAACCATATTCATCAAAAATTACATTAATAATTATATAAATATTATGCGCAGTATGTTGCTCATCAAAAACTCTAAATGTAATAAGTTGTTTTTGCATATTCTATGATGCATCAATCCAATGACATGTCACACCCATATATGCATGTGTTTGCCAATGATCACATCAAATATCAGAACAAATAGAAATATAACATTTAATATATTTAAATAATTCATTTAAAATTATTTTACCATATTTATATAATTTAAAAATTTGGCGTTTTGCACTATTTCTAAGCATTATACAAGCAGCAAGATTTAAAGCATTACGACGTAATTAGTAAAAGTAAATTTTTCATTAAAACTTAAAGAAAGATGTGTCATGCAAGTAATTTAAAGAAAGATGTGTCATGCAAGTAATTTAAAGAAAGATGTCAATCCAATGACATGTCACACCCATATATGCATGTGTTTGTCAAAGGTCACATCAAATATTAGAATAAATAGAAATATAGCATTTAACATCTTTAAATAATTCATTTAAAATTATTTTACCATCTTTATATAATTTAAAAATTTGGCGTTTTGTACTATTTCTAGGCATTCTACAAGCACCATTATTTAAAGCATTACGACAGTAAAGATGTGTCATGCAAGTAAATTTAGCAAAATCTTCTCTATTTTTTACATCAGAATATTTAAAAAAATTGTAGAACTTGTACCTCTACTAGATGAAGCGAACCTGGATATTTGACTTAGTGTTGTATCAACTCCGATTTCAGGAGGATGGTGTCTCTCCAAGTGCTTGTTCATATTGTTATAGCCGCCAGTAAATTTGTAAGAAACATCATAGTAGTTGCATATTGATCTTGCTTCATCTTCAGTTTCGACTAAATGAAAATGAATTTTGAAAATATTAGAAGATCGAGGCTTCACTTCTCTTATTCGTGTGGTATTAGTATTGACATTAGGGTCACTCGCTTGGGTTGAGATATTGGACATGGTGTTCTCAGATGAGCTTGCCATTTTTTCGTAAAATTAAAACAATTGGAGACGATTTGAGAGAATTGAGAATGAAAGAATTATGAATGAAAGAATCGGTGTGTTGAATAAATGAAATATGACCCATATTTATACATTTTTTTCATTTTATTTGTGATGCCTAAATTACCCCTAAAACTAGCAGTTTTATTAATGTTACTAAGGGTAAATGTGTAAATTATAATTCATAAATAATAATATATAAAATTAATATATATATATATATAGGCAGGGCATGGAGCCGTTGCTCTCTGCCCTGAGCCAAACGGCTAGTAGCCGTTGGGAACAGTTCCATTTGGAACCATAGGAACCGTTGAACTAGACGGTTCCAACGATTTCAGTTGGAACCGTCTGGTTCATTTCAGTTTGGCTACGGTGGAACTCTTACCGAACTGAAATGTTTCGTTTTCGATTCCCGAACCGGAACCTAAATGAATCGGAACCTTGACCGGGTCTAATTTATAGGCCTAACCGTCAGATTGTTTTGTTCGTATGCAAGTGGTTTGACACTGATCCCAGAAAGTGAAGAATTCAGTTTCATCACCATCTAACATCGATCAACGCTCAACGTGCTTGGTACAACGATGATCCATATATTTTCTGTCATCAAGCACGTCCTGTCATGTATCTGAATGACCCAAAATTTGGGAATGGATGGAAAGTAATAGAAAAATTAAACCAGAGGGGTATTTGGGACGTTCAAGAGAAATAAAATGCCATTGATGATCACTTAAAACAAGACGCTGAGCAAGACGATGCCGAGCAAATACTTCAGTTGCCAAATATTGTACAGAATGATATTGCCACTAATATTCAGCTTACCCGAGATGACTTTGATGTTGTTGTGGTCATCCAAAATGAGGATGACGACCAAGAAGAATATGACGACCGAGAAGAAGATGTAGTTGAATACGAGTTTACATCAGACGATAAGACCGAGCAGACATTTATTAGTGATTAATAAAATTTGTACATTTTATTAACGTTTAATAAAAAATTTAATTTTAAAAAAATAAATAAATATATACTATTTAGCGTCGCATTTACTAGGCGACGCTAAATGTAAATCCGTACTTTTTAACGTCGCCGTATATGGAGGGAAAAATAAAATTTAAAATTTTTTTAAAAATATTTAGACTCGCCAACATATTAAGGCGACGCTATAAGTATAGACTTTTAGCGTCAACACTAACCGGGTGACGCTAAAAGTTATATATAACAACAGCAAATCAGTCACTCGCATGCTTATTTCACGCTATTCCTCTCTTCCTATCTCAACTCGCCAATATACTAGGTTAGTTTTTTTTCCCCTTTTTCTTTTTGTGTTTACTTGTGAATAATTAGTAAATTTTAGGGTTGTATGGAGATTTTCGAAATCCCTATACAACCATATGAACTTGGTGTGCCAATTGTATATTGAGGCAACCGCTGACCTGGCCCCAATAGTCAGACGATCTCAGGGTCATACAAAGGGTTTGGACTTGGCGCGTCACGTGAAGGCCCACGGACGGATACCGATTCGCATATCCGACATTGGAGAGAGACAGCTGTGTCGCCACAACTCAAATTTCAACAACACAATTGAGACAATTGCAAGGTGTGACGCTCCCCAGTAGTACATGTGCTGCACGAAGATACCGGAGCAGACGCGTCATAACTTGTTCGCACTCTTATCTGTAAGTTTCAATTCAAGCATTAATTTTAATTTACATGATATTTCTAACTATTATGTTTTTATGTATGCATGAGTGGTTCGACATTGCTTGATCGCTCCAAATGTGGTCAAGTACGTCAAAATCAAACTACAGAACGAATAAACTCAAGCCCATCTTCGACAAGCGTTGTGCGTATGAAGTTATTGCCCATCGGCAGCATGATATCTGTGAGGAGGATTGAGAGTATTTGTGTGACATATGGGCATCGCACGAATATGCTTTAAGTCTTAAATTTCCATAATATTTCATTTTACAGTATTTTGAAACAAAACAACGACTAACTTCTTTTTTTTATAGAAAATTTGTCAGCGGAACAAGGTGAACCGGCAGAATCTGTGATTCAACCATATTGGAGGCTCGAAGCCATTTTCCGCTCATCGCGAGGAACACTCCAAGGTAAGTGGATATAAGTTTACTTAACTGTATTTGAACAATATTTAATTACTAACTAATATTTTCTATATGCAGCAAAGTAGTACGGAAGAGGTGCTGCAGCACCTCCCGATGCCGGATTTTTTCCAACTCACCCACTTCACTCCAAATAAAGGTTGGGTGAATGATGCTGTCTGAGAATGCTATGTAAGTGTTGAATTACATAAATCATATAAAATTTAATTATTTTCCATTATTTTTAACTATCACAAAACCTTAAAATATAGGAACGCATGGTGGACATTCAGACACAGAATCTCACAGAGGCTTACAACCTTTACTTGATTAGGAGCTTTCGCGTCAGGTGTTCCAGAACACCACCTCTTACAACGTCGAGCTTGGCACATGTAGAAAGGTGCTAACGTCTACTTCTCGATCCGGCTCATCAAAGGAGGTCATTGCCTTGAGATAGCCATTAAAGCTTATTCAAGACCAATTAGAGATGCAGAATGTCGAGATGATAAAGTAGAAGAAGGAAATGATGAGTTTATGGAAGCTTGTGGAGTCGCTCACTCGGGGTAGTGTTGCAAGATCGACCTCCACAATTCCTACAAGCCCTACAGACACAACATACATTTTTTATTTAATATAATAAAACCTTTATTTTATATATAATAAATTTAATTTAAAATTTCAATTTTTAAAAAATAAAATATTATTTAAGTATATATTAATTCTCAGTAATTACATATATACTTTCATAATATTTTATTTTTTAATAATTTAAAACGTCGCATCAATAAGTCGACGCCAAATGTTATTTAGAGTCGCCATATTTATTGATGCGAAATGTTCACATGATGCGTTGTCGTTTTAATAATATATTATTTTTTAGTAATTTAAAACGGATTTAGCGTCACCATATTCATCGATGCGAAATTTTAACATTCAGCATCACTGTTTTCTTGTTTCAGAGACGACATTAGGCGACGAGCAAATGTGAACATTCCCCGTCGAAAGAAAGCTTTTGCGACACTAAACATTTCCTAGGCCAGCCTTTAACATTCATTTTCTGCGTCGTCGTTTTGCGACGCTAAAAATTTTAGTATCGTCTTGTACATCTTTTAGCGTCGATCATTGGCGACGCAAAAAAGTCTTTTTTATTGTAGTGATAACAATCTCAACTTTCGACATATGAACATGTCAAATTGATTGATATTTAATTATTTGTTGATGTTATAGTGGCTTTTTTTTTTTTAATCTTTTTATATTTTCTCATGAATATATGTATAAATATATTTCTCATTCTTTCATAAATAATCACACTTATTTATTAGTAGGAGTTCAAAAGTCATTACTAATGTACCCTATTTAAATAATATGCATTTACTAATATTATCTTATTTTTTTCATTTTTTTTATATTCTTATTTTATACCCATTACTCAATTATTTATTAGTGAAAGTTTAAGAATCATAAATTATATTAATGTTAATTATAAAAGTGTCTTTAACCTAGCCAAATCTATTTTTGTTCCCTATTACAAAAAGAGTATAAAGTGGAACACCTTTATTAATTGGAGAGAATGTTAAAGAACTTACATTATTTGAATAATTATGGTCGGAGGTAAGATCATAATTGTTCATTGAATTGAATTGATGAGCAGTTTTTATGAATTTGAAAGGATCCTTTTATTTATTTGCAATGAAGTAGCTTGAGATTAAAGAACTAAGTCCAATATAACTCTCACATTCAAGGGAAATGAGGAATTCTTATTGGTTGTTCATTGAATTGAATTGATGAGTAGCTGTTATGAATTTGAAAAGATCCTCCTATTTAAATCAGAGTCCATTAATTAAGTTTGGTGGGCACAAAGACGAAGTCTATGCAATAGATTCGAATCCTGTCACACGTGGAAAGCTGATAACTGGTGCTGTTAAATAATTCAGTCTTCAGAGATTTCTATATAAAGGCTATTGGCCACAAAGGTTAAAACCATGACAAACAAGTAGTGTTTCAGTGTAAATTCGTCCAAAAGAGAAGTCTGGAAGAGCCGAGGACCTCGAATTCGAGCCTCTGAAAAGAAACTTCCAAAACTTTCGTCCTAAAGAAATAGAAAATATGGACCTGGAATTTGGATTTGATAGATGACCGTAGAGTTTGTATTGTTATAAATTTATACCCAATAAGAAATCTTTTCTTGAAATGTAATTTATCCAAAATATCTCGCGCATCGTGCGGGCTCTCAACTAGTAATATATAAAAACTGAAAAAATTAATGTTCTCTCATGCATCCTAAAAATTGTATTGTATTATTATTTAGTGATATGTTGTTTGTGACTTAATTTTAGTTGAATTTACTAAATGTGCATATTCTTTAATTAAATAAATTGACATTAGATTAAATGTTTTTGTTTCATCTTAACTGAATTAAAATTGTATCATTAACTAATAGCACATAAGTTTTAAATTGTTAAGAATTGAATTGTATTATTATTTAGTGATGTGTTGTTTGTTTTATTTTCTTCATGTTATCCATTCACACCATGACTAATTTTTAAAAAGGACAAGCTCCTAATAAGTTTTATAAGTAGTTCTAATTTTTTATGATTCTTCATATTTAGTTCAAAATGTTGGAGTTTTCGCGCAAACACTTCACGGGAAACCTCCTCACACAGCTGAAATCGCTCTTAGGCCCCAGGATCGGGCTTGAAAAAGAATTCCTCTTCTTCTTTCTGAAAAATTATTAATCATATTAATAATTTTTCAGAACATACAGTTATGTTTATGAGATCATAATTGCACTCTTCAATTATTTTATGGCTCCCTGTAATGCATCAAGATAGCACGGGGATCAAATGGATCCGCAGCTCCGAACTCCAATAAGGTTGGGATATTGATTAAAACTCTTTAATCAAATATTCTGAATTATTAACTTCAGGTTATTCCAACGAAAAACCGAAGCTGAACTCTCGTCACTGCAGATATATTTTATACCGAGCCATGTCAGCGTCCAGCGATAAAATCACTGCATACAAATTGATCATCCACGAGTATCTTATAATTAGATCCGAGTCATAATTTCTATTATACTCTTCTAATTATTTCTTTTGCCTCAAGTACTATTTATTCTCCAATGAATAATTTATTCATATTTTTTATGAATTTTTATCTTTTTATTTATAATAGAAATATTTGAGGGCTCTAATTGTTCAGGTACCGAACTAAAATCTTATATTTTTTATTTGTAATAAAAAAAATTCGAGCGCTCTAATTGTTCAGGTACTCAACCAACCCTTAACGAAGATACTCATCTACTTCTCGCAAGAAAGAGAGGATTTCATATCTATATAAAACATCCACATCTACACACCAAATCATGTCCTCAAAGTACGTAGTTATTGATCGGAATTGTTACACTGACCTCACTTTTGTAAATCAAATGACACATCTTGTCATGAAAGAGTTCGTAGTACACATCTTGTCTATTAGACTTATATGAATTTCTTTTTTTAACAGATATTAAAATAAATTCATTTATGTCTTGGTCCAGTCCTATATGATTGTATCATATAAGGTACCTCCATTCCTATGTCACCACATGAACGATCATGGATCAAAGTCGTCATACCATTATGGAATGGATCGCAGCTGTAGATAAATCACAAACAAAGTACTCATCTTTATTTGCTATCTACTGATTATTTTGGATTACTAATTTCATACTTATATCCTCTTGTGTATAACATTTATACATTAAGTCTGAAAGTACATTAATAACCAAGGGCATACATGACAATTTATAATTTACGAATTAAAAACAAACCATTTGATAAATAAAAATTGTTTCCTTCATTTATTAAAAAATTACTCCGCTTACATATTACATTATGCTCTAAGGCATATATCCCAACACAAAATATAGTCATTAATTGACTTTCAACATTTTTATATCATTATTTTACACATCTTCATTCAAACATTATATATTTTTTTAAACACATTATTTGCTTTTAAAAATTTCATTGTTCGCGCTGAACAGTGAAATTTTCACCATTCACATTTTGTAGGATTGGACTTCAAATATATTTTTAGGTAAATGTTCATGTATTTCACTCTTCATGTGAATAATATTTTTTAAAGGATTTTCCATATTCAAATATATTTTTACATATGTAAAATGATATTGTAACTGTGACAACATTGTAACTGTGACTGACATTGTAACTGTAATTGAGTATTTGTAACTGTTATTTTAATTGAGAAATATGACTGAGTATTGTGTATGTGATTGATATTGTGACTAAAAAAATGTAATTGAGTATTTGTAACTTTCATTGTAACTGAGAATTGTGTATGTAACTGACATTGTGACTAAGTTGTATTCGTGACTATGTGAGTGTGACGATGTGACTTTTGTGTCAAAATGATTTTGAAGCTAATTTTGACCTTGTAGAAATTCTAATTTGAAATAGGTTCCTTAATTAAAGTTATAGGTGTGAATGTTAATTATATGTAATCTCTTACATATTATGATTTGGAGTACGGATGAATGAGATTTAAATATTTGAAAATGACTAATTTGTAACTTATAAATGTAATGGACATTTTTTAACCATGGTACTTGTTTTAAAACTTATGATTTATAAATCAATAATATGTAATTTTTGCGTGAAACACTTTATATTTTGAGAGATGTTTAGTTTAAATTTAAAGTTGAAAAAAAAAACTTATTTTTGTTCCCTCACATGCACCACTTTTTATTTTTATTTTTGGAGGCAATTCGTAATAACATACTTTACATATGTATTTATGCCTTTTTACATGTAGGTGAATTAAATGGAAAGAATCATTTGTGCTTTGACTAAATTTAAAGTGCGTAATGATCTTGGGTTTTTTAGGAATTCCCTCATTAATGTTTTGGAAATATTGTAATTGTCTAAATTTTAATTTTATTATAATTTATATGTCAAAATATTTTGATTATTTTTGAAGTTCTTACAAGCGATTTAAATTTATATATACATTTTATTTACAAAATCTCACTAAAATGAAAAAAAAAATTAGAATTTTTTTTTAAAAAAATCATATTCACTTCACTTATTATTAAATAACCTTATCTATTAAGTTTGGGAACATGTAGTCCTATATTTTTAAATTTTATTCATTGAAAATTCGCTATTATCTTAAGGTTCTGAGCCTATGCGGAATTTAACGCAATAAACAAGACAAGTCCTGATTACTGCTACTATGGATAAATTAACAGGCAACCACAATATCCAACAATTAATTATGCTGCAAATATAAAAATAATAATAATAAATTAAACCAGCAAATTAAATCAATCACACAAAATCAACACAATAATTTTGGTGACTAAGTGGAAAACTCTTGCGAGTAAAAAACCACTCCGGGAATAGGCTACCACCCGAATCCACTATATAGAGAAAAACTTACAGCGATGGTCAAGACCTATGGTGGCAACTCCACCGACTCAAGTACCTCAATACTGCAAGAACTCAAGGCAACTCCTCAAGCCCGCGACCCACGATTTTCTTCAGAACCTCTGAAGTCTCTGAGTAGATTGTATCACCAATGACGCCGGAACTCCGACTACCAAACTTCCTCCTAAAGAACTCTAAAGGATTAGGGAATTTGGGTTAAGTTGTGTTGAAGGTTTAACAAATAAACATTCACACCATCAATGAAGAAGACAATGAGATAAGAAGTCTTCAATGGTGGAATCAAGGAGAATTGAAAGCTTTGAGAGATTTTAGCTCAAGGGAAATATGCTTCAACTATTGGGGAAGGTGGCTCAACGTTTGTTTATATAGGTAGGGCAAAAGAAAAGGGTTTCCTAGTGTTATTTTGGCTTAAAAACGTGTCTAAGATAACCTACTTACGCAGGGACGTTCGAACTCACTTCAAACGCAACTCAAACGCAAAGTTTATGCCTCGACAAGGTTCGAACGCACTTACGAACGCCACACGAACGCGGTCGCGGACTGGTTTTCAGGTTCAACTTAAAACGCTTGAAACTTTCTCGTCTCTTGGCTAAATCATGAGTTATTTATATGTACGCGATCGTCTTCGAGTCTACTTTCCAATGGAACTAACCTCATGTAAATTGGAGCTCTAAATATTCTGGAATATGCAAAAGAGTAAACATCGTTCTGAAATCTCTATCTCATGTTGTCCAAATACTTGTCCAATTTCTCCGAGATCTTCAAGACTCATTACAACTCAATTGAACATATTTTTTTACGGACATTGCCACCAAAAATAGAACTAAAAATCTCCCCATTTAGCATTCCGTGATAAAACACTACCTAATACAAAGACTACAATAATCGACCCAAAAAGAAAATAGCCAACTGCCAACCATCAAGAGAGTGACTTATTACAATAAGACTCAATCTAACACCTAACCAAATAGTCTTGAAATCAATGTCACCCCAACAACATACATACTTACCTGAAACATCCACAATCAATAATATACCGTGAAAAACATTGAGATTATCAAGTATAAAATAAACAAGTATAAAACTCATTATCCGAAGTGCACTCTTATCATATCCATCAGGACATGCAGAAGTAGATGGGAAGTCATCTTGCTTCCTCACCCAAACCTTTCTAGGAACCTCATCCATTTGAGAATTCATAGTCAACAAATTAAGTTTCTCACTAAGAAATTTTGTCTGTTTAGTTAGTGCAGAAACTTGAGAAGTTAGATTTGAATAGTCAAATCTTGGTGAAACCTTCTTAGGCCTCTTCTTTTGCTTGTGAAGCATGAAGCACTTAGGCCTAATGTGTCCTGCCTTGCCACAATGATGGCACACAGGCACAAACCACGGATGAGAGCAAGGTTTACCCACAACACCTCTAGATCGAGGTTGGGGAACATGACGAGGAACAAATGGAGGAATCACATGACTACACTCAACAAGCTTCTTACCTAGGTCATGGTTAGGAGGTTTAGGTACTGCTCTAGATTGTGACGCCTTATCACAGTTAGGCTCAAAACTAATACCTATCATATGTAGACCCGGCCGGCGGTTTGGTTCCGGTTCGGAACCGAACCGAACCGACCGGTTTCCGTTTCGGAACCGAACCGAACCGGCCGGTTTTCGGTTCCACACTTAAGTGGAACCGGAACACCGAACCGAACCGGAACCGAACGGTTCGGTTCCGGTTCGGTTCGGTTGAGAGAATTTTTTATTTTTTATTTTTTTTTGAAAATTAATTAAAATAAATGAGATTAATTTTATAAATAAAAAAATTTATTACATTGAAGAGCTTGAGCTAAATTTTCAAAAATTTAAGTTGCCTACGTATCCTCCAAGGGTGAGAGGAATCAAAGCTCACGTAGTTCCATTACAAGTTTTAGACATATCCCTTTTGTAAATTATAATTTTACAATTATCAATCATCATTATCAGTTGATCCTTCGGCTCCGGTTCCGCTTGCACTTTGATGAGTGGTATTTCTATCACTATTTCCCACTTATTTAACCTAATATTTTGTATAGTTTCTTGAGTTTTATGAACGTTTTGATGTATTTTGTGTTATTTTGCAGATAAATAAAGTTTCAGGACATTCTGGAGCTGTTTTGGGGCAAATTGGACAAAACTTGACAAAAAGGGCAAAATCGTCATTTCAGCGTCGCGACGCCCAGTGTGCGCCGAATCTGCTAACATGCGCCTGGTCAACAAAGCAGAATCTGAGAAAAGTTGACTTTGCTAACGTGCGCCGTGCCACGTGTCACCATCACAACGGAGATGCTAAAATGCGCCGTGCCACGTGTTGAAATCTTATTGCTTGGACGGCCACCGCCCCACGTGTCGCCACATCATCTTCCACATCAGCCGCCACGTCAGCAAGTCAACCGAGTCAACATGCCACGTCAGTATCAGCCAATCACAACGCGACACGTGTCAACATCTCATTCGTTTGACGGCCGCCGCCCCACGTGTCGCCACATCACCTTCCACATCATCAAAGTGACGCAAGTAATGACGTCATGAACAGTTGACATGTCAGCGTGACGCAAGCAATGACGTCATGAACAGTGCCACGTCATCGGATAAGATTTTGAGCCGACCAACCAGCGCGTGACACGTGTCCTACTGTACCCAGCGTCGCGACGCTAGTGCAATTTGGGCGGCGCGACGCTGGACCCTTATCCGTGCCTATAAATAGAACTCGAAATTTCAGTTTTCAATGTACCATTCTCTCTCACTTCTTAGTTCTAAATTGAGAGTTTCTCTCTCTAGTTCTTTAAATTCAAGTTTTGTAATTACTTTTTAATAGTAATAATAATTTACTTTCTTTATTTTACAGTTTATACTACTCATAATGAGGAGGTAACGTCCCTTGTTATGGTAAAAGGTAATTCTTTTACTTTTACTTCTTAGATTATTCTCCCATAATTATAATATATTCAAGTTTTAAATTGACTTAATCAGGATACCGCCAGATTGGTCGGTGGGTAATAAAATTCATATTCCGCCTTTATGGCTGGTTGTTTTCATATTCCGCCTTTATGGCTGGTTGTTTTTAACTGATTAAATCAATATACCGCCTATATGGCTGGTTAATAATATTTTGCAAAGCTTATATTATATTATGGGAGAAATCTAATTAGTATTAGTAGAAGTAATTCCTTTTATCTTAGCAATTTTATTTTATTTCACTTTTAGCATTTATTTTACCGCATTCACTTTATGCAATTTTATTATAACTCTTTTAAAAGTTTTAAGCCCTAGTTATGTGTCATAGCTAAGTTAGTTATTAGGGTTGTGATGAATTCATTAAACGGTTTATAAGGGTTAGATTATAGTTTGGGTAATTTAAAGATTTATTTATTGAGTCTTAATCTTAATGCTCTTTAATTATCTGGCCATTAATTAAATTGATTAGGTAAACTTAAAATGAACTAGACATAGGGATTTTAAGTTTAAGACCTTAGACTCAATAGCCCACGATCTTCCTTAAGGATAGATAACCCTTTTAATAGATTTCCTTACAGAATAGGAATATACCTGTCGGGCGAGGGTAGCCATAATTGGAATTTAATCTTAATGAATCTAGGTAATTTGGTTGACATAGACATATGGTTCAATTGGATTATACTAGGTATTTGTAATTGACCATCGGAATAGGCTTTTACATAATTTAGTGTTCCAGGTTAATAAATCAATATTTTACCCAATTATAAGATAACTACTTCATCTTTAAATAATATTGGAATAAATCACAACCCTAAATAGTTTTTAATATTGAATTTTCTTAAAATCTACCTTCAAACAATTTCATTTACTTGTCTTTAAATTTAGAATCGTCGCTATTTCAAATCAAATTAAACAAACTATTAGATACTAGTAATCATTTAACCTCATAAAATTAATAACTTAGGTATTAAGTCCTCGTGGGATCGATACTTTTTATACTACTTGAACGATACGTACGCTTGCGTTATACGTGTGTGTTTACGCCGGTCAAGTTTTTGGCGCCGTTGCCGGGGACTTATTTATCTTTCACTATTAGTTTAAAGGTTAGATACTTTTACTTGTATCTGATTTCTTTTTACTTATTGTTTTTGTTTTCTTGTGTTTCAGGTTTTCAGACACTTCATGAGACGAACCCGAAGTTTTGAACTACGACCGCTTGACCCAGAAATTGAAAGAACCATCAGACAGTTGAGAAGGGAAAGGCGAGAAGCCCAAGAAGCTTTAGTCAACATGGAACCTCAACCTTTGGAGGTTGCACCACCAATCTCATTCGAGACAGAACCATTCCGATGGTTGATAGACTCATATCTTGCATTGTACTCCCTCCACTACCAGCAAATACAGGAGACATCAAAACTTGCGTTCAGATGATCCAGCAGTCAGTTCAGTTTGGGGGAAATGCAACTGAAGATCCTAATGCCACATCAGCAACTTCCTGGAAGTTTGCGGCACTTTCAATTACAACCGCGATGCTGAAGAAGCAATGAGACTTCGTGTTTTCCCATATTCCTTGAAGGACGGAGCTAAAGCTGGTTACATTCACTACCAGCAGGTTCTATCACAACATGGAACACTTTAGCCACCAAATTTCTTGCAAAATACTTCCCACCAGCCAGAACCGGAAAGCTGAGAAATGACATCACATCCTTTGTGCAGCAAAATTCAGAATCCCTGTACGAAGCTTGGGAAAGGTACAAAGACTTACTCCGGAAATGTCCTCACCATGAAATTCCAAAATGGCTTCAAGTCCAAACATTCTATAATGGACTTTCTGGAATAATGAAAACCACAATTGATGCTGCTGCTGGAGGAGCTTTAATGGCAAAAGGAGAAGATCAAGCCTGGGAACTAATTGAAGAAATGGCCAACAACAACTCATTGTGGCCAACTGAAAGAAGCTTGATTCAAAGAATTGCAGGAATATATGAGGTTGGAGCAAATACAGCAGTCAACACCAAGCTAGATCAAATATGCAAATTCATGGAGACTCTTACCACTGGATCCACAAGTTCACCATATGGAGGAGCACCAGAATCAAATCAACATGAAGAAACAGTGAATTTTGTCAACAATTTCAACAGGCAGAGGAACAATCCATATTCCAACACCTACAACCCAGGGTGGAGGAATCATCATAATCTTTCATGGAGCAACAATTCAGGCCAACAGCGGAACTATCCACCACCTGGATTCCAGCAACAGAATAAAGGCCAGGAGCAGACAAATGAACCAGTGATGGCAGAGATGCTTGCTCAATTAAAAAGATATGAAGCTATGATTCAGAGCCAATCAGCTTCCATCAAAGCACTGGAGAATCAAATCGGCCAACTGGCCAATGCTCAGAGTTACAGACCACCAGGTAATCTTCCTAGCAATACAGAACCAAATCCACGGAACCGAGGAAATGAGCAATGTCAAGCAATTACATTAAAGAGTGGTACTGAGATCAACAAAGATGTTGGAGTCAAAATAGCTGCTGAAGAAGTTCCAAAAGAAGCTAAACAACAGATGGAGGAAAAAGAAGCAAAGGAAAAAGAAAAAGAACAGATCACTCCACCACCACCTTTTCCTCAGCGTCTTCAGAAAAACAAACTGGACAAACAGTTTGCTCGTTTCTTGGAGATTTTCAAAAAGCTGCACATAAACATACCATTTGCAGAAGCCTTGGAATAAATGCCCAGCTATGTAAAATTCATGAAAGATATTCTTTCACGAAAACGGAGATTGGGAGATTACGAGACAGTAGCTTTAACAGAAGAATGCAGCGCCATCATTCAGAGGAAGCTTCCCCCAAAATTGAAAGATCCTGGCAGTTTCACAGTTCCATGCTCAATTGGAGAACAATACATCGGTAAGGCTTTATGTGATTTAGGTGCCAGTGTTAATTTAATGCCTTTTTCTATTTACAGGAAACTACAAATTGGAGAAGCAATGCCTACCTCGGTATCTTTGCAACTTGCTGATCGAACACTAGCATTTCCAAGAGGAGTTGTTGAAAATGTGCTGGTCAAAGTTGACAAACTCATCCTTCCAGCAGACTTCATCATCCTTGACATGGAAGAAGACAAAGAAGTACCCATCATTCTTGGGAGACCATTTTTGGCTACAGGTAAAACTGTGATTGATGTGCAAAAAGGAGAACTAACCATGAAAGTGCAGGACCAAGAAGTAACCTTTAATGTTTTTAAAGCTATGAAATTTCCGAGTGATGAAAAGGAAGAAGAAGAATGCTTTAGAGTTGATGTTATTGATAGTATCATTCAGGATACTGAGCCAAATCCCACGGATACACTTGAAGCTTGCATCACCAATATGACTGACAGCGAGCTAGATGCTGAAATCATGGAATATATCAATTACCTTGACAAGCCATTCCGATTCAAAGTAATACCACCGGTCGAAAGCTTGGAACTGCCAAAGAAAGATCGAGTCAAGCCTTCGATTGAAGAACCACCTCAGCTGGAACTAAAGTTACTTCCGAGCCATCTCAGGTATGCATTTCTAGGAAACTCTTCTGAATTACCTGTTATTATTTCTTCTTCACTACTTAGCATGGAGCAGGAAGAAAAATTGCTGAGAGTGTTACGAGAACACAAAAGAGCCATTGGCTGGACTATAGCAGACATTCGAGGCATTAGTCCATCATTTTGCATGCACAAGATCCTGATGAACGATGAGTACAAACCCACAGTGGAGCATCAACGAAGACTCAATCCAATCATGAAAGAAGTCGTAAAGAAAGAAATCATCAAATGGTTGGATGCTGGCATCATTTACCCCATCTCAGATAGCACTTGGGTAAGGCCTATGCAGTGTGTACCAAAGAAAGGAGGAATTACTGTGGTCACCAATGAAAAGAACGAGCTGATCCCAACAAGAACAGTGACTGGATGGAGAGTATGCATGGATTACAGGAAACTTAACAAAGCCACAAGGAATGACCATTTTCCACTACCATTTATTGACCAGATGTTAGACAGATTGGCAGGACATGAGTTCTATTGCTTTCTTGATGGATATTCAGGGTACAATCAGATTGCCATCGCACCAGAAGACCAGGAGAAAACTACATTTACATGTCCTTATGGTACTTTTGCTTTCCGCAGGATGCCATTTGGATTATGTAATGCCCCTGCCACTTTTCAGCGTTGCATGATGGCCATCTTCTCAGACATGCTGGAGCAGAGTATGGAGGTTTTTATGGATGATTTTTCTGTGTTTGGAGATTCATTTGACCATTGTTTGCAAAATTTGGATCAGGTATTACAAAGGTGCGAAGATACAAACCTGGTACTCAACTGGGAGAAATGCCACTTCATGGTGCAAAAAGGCATTGTTCTTGGACACCGGATCTCACAAAAAGGGATTGAGGTAGACAAAGCAAAGATCGAGACAATTGAAAAACTACCTCCACCAACATCTGTCAAAGGGATTCGAAGTTTTCTTGGACATGCAGGTTTTTACAGGAGATTTATCAAAGACTTTTCCAAAATTGCTAAACCTCTTTGCAATCTTTTGGAAAAGGATGTGCCTTTTAACTTCACCAAAGAATGCCAGGAAGCTTTCGAGATCTTAAAACAGAAACTGATTTCTGCTCCCATCATTGTAGCACCAGATTGGACCCTTCCATTCGAGGTAATGTGTGATGCTAGTGATTTTGCTGTAGGTGCAGTTTTGGGACAACGCAAAGCAAAGATTTTCCACACCATTTACTACTCCAGTAGAACTCTGAATGAAGCTCAACTCAACTACACAACCACTGAAAAGGAATTGCTTGCAGTTGTGTACGCTTTTGACAAATTTCGTTCTTATCTGTTGGGTCCCAAAGTGGTGGTCTACATAGATCATTCAGCAATCAAATATCTTATCACAAAGAAAGATGCCAAACCCAGATTGATTCGTTGGATTCTTCTTTTGCAAGAATTTGATGTGGAGATCAGAGACAGGAAAGGAACAGAGAATCAGGTGGCAGATCATCTATCAAGACTCGAGAATAGAGAAACAGCTGACAAAGATCCATCAATTAAAGAAACTTTTCCTGATGAACAACTGTTTTCCATTAAACAACAGGAAGTCCCTTGGTATGCTGACTATGTCAATTACATTGTGTCAGGAAAATGGCCGTTGGAATGGACAACTCAGCAACGGAAGAAGTTCTTCAAAGAAGTCAAGCATTATGTCTGGGATGAACCGTACCTGTTCAAACGGTGTGCTGATCAATTATTGAGACGGTGTGTTCCACAGGAGGAGGTTAACAGTGTTTTACAACACTGTCATTCATCACCATATGGCGGACACTTCAGTGGAAACAAAACTGCAGCCAAAGTCCTTCAATCAGGTTTATTCTGGCCCACACTTTTTAAAGATGCTTATCTTTTTGCTTTTCAATGTGACAGGTGCCAGAGAATGGGAAATATTTCCAGGAGAAACGAAGGACCATTGCAAAACATTCTAGAAGTGGAAATATTCGATGTATGGGGAATTGATTTCATGGGACCCTTTGTTCCATCATTTGGAAACATGTATATCCTGGTTGCTGTAGACTACGTCTCCAAATGGGTTGAAGCAATTGCACTGCCAACCAACGATTCCAAAGTGGTGATCAAATTCCTGAAAAAGAACATTTTCACTAGATTTGGAACCCCTCGAGCAATCATCAGCGATGGTGGCTCTCATTTCCGCAACAGATACTTTGATGCACTTCTATCCAAATACGGAGTTACTCACAAAGTTGCCACTGCTTACCATCCACAGTCAAATGGACAGGTTGAGGTTTTAAACAGGGAGATCAAAAGGATCCTAGAAAGAACCGTTGGATCAACAAGGAGGGACTGGTCAACAAAACTAGATGATGCATTATGGGCCTACAGAACAGCTTACAAGACACCCATTGGTATGTCCCCATATCGATTGGTGTTTGGGAAAGCATGCCATCTGCCAGTTGAGCTTGAACACAAGGCGTACTGGGCACTGAAGAAGTTGAATCTTGACTCACAAGCTGCAGGAGAGAAAAGACTTCACCAACTCAACGAATTGGAGGAATTTCGCCTACAGGCTTATGACAATGCCAAATTATACAAGGAAAAGACCAAAAAATGGCATGACCAAAAATAGTGCATAGACAGTTGGAACCAAGGCAGCAGGTGTTGTTATACAACTCAAGGCTGAAACTTTTTCCTAGAAAGTTGAAATCTAGGTGGTCCGGACCATTTGTGATTACTCAGGTTTTACCATATGGAGCTGTTGAGTTACTGGATCCCAAAACCAACAACACATTCAAAGTTAACAGTCAGCGTGTCAAGCACTACTGGGGAGAATCATTTGGGCGACAAAAAGAAAGTGTCACACTTTCAGATCCAGCATAAACATTCGAGAAGTCAAGTCTAGCTGACGACTCTTAAACTTAGCGCTCGCAGGGAGGCAACCCATGCAATTTTTGTATATATTGTGATTTGGTGTGATTTACTTTTGTGTGTTTAGTTTTTGCAGTTTAAGACATTTCAAGATGGAAGAAGCTCTCGCAAGTCTTCACAAGCAATTTCCTTCTCTCCCTCAAAAATCTCTGATGAAAGTTTACAAAGCTCGCTTGGAATGAATGAGACTACTAATGATCAAAGGTATTCCTACTGATATTTGTTGGGTAATCGAAGCACGTATCCGTCTAGCAGGTGAGTTTTCTGAGAATTGTAGTTCTTATTTACCTGGTTTTGGAAGAAGCACCTATGCAAAGAAACAAAGAGCTAAACAAATGGGTGTTTGTTACAAATGTGCACGATGGAATTGCAGTACTCGTTGTCATTCTTTAGGAATGGTGTCTGTTAATCGCGAAGACAAAATTAAATTCATTAGGGATGGCTTGAGTAAGGAGTCTTTAGATGATATATCTTCGACTCTTGAGACGCATCCCAGTGGATATGTTCACATAGAATTTCGCAGATTACATACACAATTTCAAAACGAAAAACAACAGTTAAGTCTTGGGAATCTGACTAAAAAAGACCATGTTTGCCAATTTATAAGAAAATTGGATGGGAAGCTTGTCCCTAACGCATAGACGTCAATCAAGCCGTTACTTTTCTTGTACATATTATATCTTTATGTCTTTTCCTAATAATTGTGATTTGTTTTGTTGTTTTCTTTTATTTCCCCGACAGGATCCAGACCTTTTTTTGACTAATCACGATATTATTTCGCTACTAATTTTCCTCTGGAAGATACTTGTGCTATTTTATTCACCCTTTTCAGGTACTATAAATTCAGCCCGTCATTGCACTCTTGAAGGCATCCTGATTTAAAAAGAAATACATAAAAAATGGAAGCCACTTCAAGAAGACGAATTGAAAACATCTGTGTTTTTGCGGTAGTACTGTTGGTACTAAACCACAATACATAGAGGCAGCACAGGAATTGGGCCGAGTCTTAGCAGCAAGGAATATGCACCTAATATATGGCGGAGGTAATCTTGGACTTATGGGGATCATTTCAAAGGCTGTACAGGAAGGAGACAGTCATGTTTTGGGAATCGTCCCAAAACCCTTGGCAGAGGCAAATCTTATTGAACCAACAAACGGAGAGGAACTGATCGTGCCAGGTATGTCTGAAGGACTGGTAGAAATGATTAACCGTTCTGATGCTTTTATTGCTTTGCCAGGTGGCTTGGGTACATTGGAGGAAATTTTTATTGTGTTATCTTGGGCGAACCTGAACATACACCAGAAACCGCTTGGACTACTCAACGTTGATGGATTTTATGATTTTCTTTGTGTGTTTCTTGATGATGCTCGGAGAAATGGGTTCGTGTCGAAACCTATGAAATAACTCCTCTTTACTGCCAGAACTGCTCCAGATCTAATAGACCAACTCATAGCCTATGAACCGAAAGTTGACCCTATCATTTCAAAGATAAAATGGTCTGAGGACGATCGTGGTAAAAGCGTCGAATTAATCTGGATCTTAACCTTTAATTTCCTGTAAATTTCAACTAATCAGGTACTATCTTCTAAACTCTTCCTTCTACTTTTTAAGACATTGGGGACAATGTCTCATTTAGGTTTGGGGGTGAGGTATAGTTAATAGTACTTGTTTGTATTGTGTTTTTATTTTTAGTCCAAAATTTTTCGAAAAAAAAAATTAAAAAATTAATAAAAACAAAGGGCATATTTAAAGCTAGGTGATGGTTTGGTGTCTTCCTTCACTCACTACATTTTTATAAGGAAAAGCTGTGGAGGCACCTAGATAATCATTCACTTGTAGCGTGTTGTGACAGACTAGTTTGGAGGACTCGTTGTTTATTCCTGACAACAAGCGATAAGAGCCTAAGGGGATAGGGTACTTAAGTGAGCCTCGCTCCACCTTCCCTCTGGGGAATCTACAACGGGAAGTCCATTCGATAGTTAGTCACACACCATAAACTGAGCCTTTGATTAAACTTTTAAAAAAAAATGTAAATTATAGTTTTATGACTAGTAGAAATATGTGGTTGTTATGTTGACTAAAAAGATGAAATTGGTAAGAAATAGCTGTGTAAGGAATTCTCACTCCTGAGACGTATTTCAAACCTAATTCAAAACAAGTTAATTTTTGTTTATTCACTTTTGAATTATTAAATTGTAAATTCTCCATAAAACTGAAAAATGAATCTTCATATACTTAGTTAGCAGATATTATCAACATACATGGTAACATACAGACATAAGCTAAAATTGAAAAGTTTGTAATATCCAGTACTCTAGTTCATTTGGAGGAAACATCTAAAAAATAGTGATGGAATAAAAGAAAAAAAAATCTGAGATCCGAGTTATTAAGTCTGTAAGGGTATTTTAATACCTAGTGCCCTAAAACCAACTGGTTTGGGAGTCATTGGCCCAAAGCTCGTTACATGGATCAAAAATGATGAAAAATTTATATATATGTATATATATCTGAAGTCTGAGTAATTAAGTCCTTAGGGGTGTCTTAACACCTGATGCCCTAAAACCAACTGGTTTGGGAGTCACCGACCCAAAGCTCGCTACATAGACGGAAGGTATTATATATAAATAAAAAATAGTCAAAATTCAGAAAATCAAAGAAAAAAATCAGAAAAATCAGAAAAATTATTCCATTGCTACAAAAAGGTGTGAAATCTGATAGAACTTTAGGACAAAAATATTACTCTCTTATCAACTGCACTTATAACTGTTGTGGGCAAAAATGAGTTGTTTAATATTATGTTGGCTGTGTATATGAAGAATGGTAAAAATAATCGGAGAATTTACTTATTCGGTAATTTAGAATGAAACAAAACAACTAGTAACTTGGAGTAGAAGTTTCATCTGATTAGTCACTAACATCTTTATTCTCTTTTCGCTTGTCTTTTTGCTTTTGTGTGCATTAGTTTCACTACCTTTTTTACTTTTGTAAAATGTTTGTGGGTATCATTGCTGTAAACCCTCACGAGACTACAACTCGTCCACTAGGGACACCTAGGGGTTTAAAGGCTTGTTGCATATGCTAAATGCAACCGTGATCCCTACGAAAGTGGCTTAGTTAAATTTTATTCTGTTATTTTATTCTGTATTTTGCTCGAGGACTAGCAAAATGTTAGGTTTGGGGGTGTGATGAGTGGTATTTCTATCACTATTTCCCACTTATTTAACCTAATATTTTGTATAGTTTCTTGAGTTTTATGAACGTTTTGATGTATTTTGTGTTATTTTACAGATAAATAAAGTTTCAGGACATTCTGGAGCTGTTTCGGGGCAAATTGGACAAAACTGGACAAAAAGGGCAAAATCGTCATTTCAGCGTCGCGCCGCCCAGACCTTCAGCGTCGCGACGCCCAGTGTGCGCTGAATCTGCTAACATGCGCCTGGTCAACAAAGCAGAATCTGAGAAAAGTTGACTTTGCTAACGTGCGCTGTGCCACGTGTCACCATCACAACGGAGATGCTAAAATGCGCCGTGCCACGTGTTGAAATCTTATTGCTTGGACGGCCACCGCCCCACGTGTCGCCACATCATCTTCCACATCAGCCGCCACGTCAGCAAGTCAACCGAGTCAACATGCCACGTCAGCATCAGCCAATCACAACGCGACACGTGTCAACATCTCATTCGTCTGACGGCCGCCGCCCCACGTGTCGCCACATCACCTTCCACATCATCAAAGTGACGCAAGTAATGACGTCATGAACAGTTGTCACGTCAGCGTGACGCAAGCAATGACGTCATGAACAGTGCCACGTCATCGGATAAGATTCTGAGCCGACCAACCAGCGCGTGACACGTGTCCTACTGTACCCAGCGTCGCGACGCTAGTGCAATTTGGGCGGCGCGACGCTGGACCCTTATCCGTGCCTATAAATAGAACTCGAAATTTCAGTTTTCAATGTACCATTCTCTCTCACTTCTTAGTTCTAAATTGAGAGTTTCTCTCTCTAGTTCTTTAAATTCAAGTTTTGTAATTACTTTTTAATAGTAATAATAATTTACTTTCTTTATTTTACAGTTTATACTACTCATAATGAGGAGGTAACGTCCCTTTGTTATGGTAAAAGGTAATTCTTTTACTTTTACTTCTTAGATTATTCTCCCATAATTATAATATATTCAAGTTTTAAATTGACTTAATCAGGATACCGCCGCAGATTGGTCGGTGGGTAATAAAATTCATATTCCGCCTTTATGGCTGGTTGTTTTCATATTCCGCCTTTATGGCTGGTTGTTTTTAACTGATTAAATCAATATACCGCCTATATGGCTGGTTAATAATATTTTGCAAAGCTTATATTATATTATGGGAGAAATCTAATTAGTATTAGTAGAAGTAATTCCTTTTATCTTAGCAATTTTATTTTATTTCACTTTTAGCATTTATTTTACCGCATTCACTTTATGCAATTTTATTATAACTCTTTTAAAAGTTTTAAGCCCTAGTTATGTGTCATAGCTAAGTTAGTTATTTAGGGTTGTGATGAATTTCATTAAACCGGTTTATAAGGGTTAGATTATAGTTTGGGTAATTTAAAGATTTATTTATTGAGTCTTAATCTTAATGCTCTTTAATTATCTGTCCATTAATTAAATTGATTAGGTAAACTTAAAATGAACTAGACATAGGGATTTTAAGTTTAAGACCTTAGACTCAATAGCCCACGATCTTCCTTAAGGATAGATAACCTTTTAATAGATTTCCTTACAGAATAGGAATATACCTGTCGGGCGAGGGTAGCCATAATTGGAATTTAATCTTAATGAATCTAGGTAATTTGGTTGACATAGACATATGGTTCAATTGGATTATACTAGGTATTTGTAATTGACCATCGGAATAGGCTTTTACATAATTTAGTGTTCCAGGTTAATAAATCAATATTTTACCCAATATAAGATAACTACTTCATCTTTAAATAATATTGGAATAAATCACAACCCTAGATAGTTTTTAATATTGAATTTTCTTAAAATCTACCTTCAAACAATTTCATTTACTTGTCTTTAAATTTAGAATCGTCGCTATTTCAAATCAAATTAAACAAACTATTAGATACTAGTACTCATTTAACCTCATAAAATTAATAACTTAGGTATTAAGTCCTCGTGGGATCGATACTTTTTATACTACTTGAACGATACGTACGCTTGCGTTATACGTGTGTGTTTACGTCGGTCACACTTGTTGCAGAAGCATTATCGAACAAATCTTCAAAATCATCGGGGGCATCTTCTTGTTGTCTCAGATCAGCTCGAGTACAATCATCCACACAAGCTATTACTTCTAGAGTGCTTGGATGTAATGAAGATCGCCTAGCTTCCAATATATTAACCTCCCAAGCTGATGGCTTGCTCAACCGCACGGTGGAAATAGGTGCTGCCAAGATCTCTTTAGCAATAATAGATAAAACAAGATATATATTTTGATGCCGGTTCCACCATTCAAGGATTTTAAATTTTTACTGCATAAACTTTCATTAGAAAACTCAAAATTTGTAGATAAATAATTATCTAATTCAGGGTTATTAGTTGTCGTATCATTTTTTATTTCGTTGCAATAACCAACGATCCCCTGCGCTAAGTCTTGTTTGAATTACCGGTTCGCTATTACTAGATTGACCTAATGTTCCTAAGTTATATCTTACAATATAATCATTAAATAAAATAATTAAATCACTTCTTAATTTCGTCATTATGCTCATAATATCAACATCATCTAATATTCCTAAATAACCATAGTAAGCTTGTAAACCACCATTCAAACCTTCTAATTTAAATCTAGGTTCAAAAACAGCAGCAATAAGATAAAGTAAAGGAATTTCTCTAAAATAATTCAACCATTTTACCTTCATAGCAGTAATGGCTTCGAGCAAAATAATATCATTAGGGTCGTCACTGTCAACATGCTCATCGAGAGTGCCAACAATATTCAAACTCTCAAGAATAAATAAATGTGATGTAGGATAATAAACACCGCTAAAAACTAAAGTAGCATCATTAAAAACTCTTAAAATATCTAAAAAAATTTCACAAATATCCCATTGACTAGGATAAAGTGTGATATTTTGAACATGTTGAGAAAAAAAACTACATAATGCATCTTTGTATTGAAATGCTTGACATAAAAGAAAATAAGTAGAATTCCAACATGTTGAAACATCTCTTGAAAATTTAATCGGTTTAATACCATTTATTTTACAAAATTTGGTCCATTCTCTCCTAACTTGAGAATATGACCAAATACAGTTAAGTTCAGTTTTAATTGGATCAAGGAAAGGTGATAATAATTTTAGTCCGTCTTGCACACATATGTTAAGGACATGACATGTACAACGAATATGAAAAAATCGACCCCCTAAATTTGGTTCACATAAGGATTTTAAATCATGAATGGATGCAGTATTTGCATATGCATTATCAAATCCAATTGTTAAAATTTTTTGTACTAAACCATATTCATCAAAAATTACCTTCATCATTCTATAAATATTATATGCAGTATGTGGGTCATCAAAAACTCTAAATGCAATAAGTCTTTTTTGCATGGTAAATGATGCATCAATCCAATGACAAGTCACACCCATGTATGAGTGTGTTTGCCAATGGTCACTCCAAATATCAGAACATATAGAAATACGACCTTTCATCTCTTTAAATATTTCATTTAAAATAATTTTACCATCTTTATATAATTTGAAAATATGACGTTTTGTTGTGTTTCGAGTCATTCTACATGCAGCAGGGTTTAAAGCATTATGCACGTAATTAGTAAAATGAAGTTTTTCACCAAAGCTTAAAGAAAGATGTGCCATACAAGTTAATTTCACAAATTCTTCTCTATTTTTTGCATCAGAATATTTAAATAAATCTACACTACTCGTACCTCTACTAGATGATGCGTACCTGGCCATTTGAGTCTGCGTCGTATCAATGCCAAATTCAACCGGATGATGTTTTTCCATGTGCTTGATCATATTGCCGTATCCACCAGAAAATTTATAGATAACCCCACAATAGTTGCAAATTGCTCGTTGTGAACCATCTTCTAGGCGTTCCAAAGTAAAATGAATTTTGAAAATATCCGAGGACCAAGCCTTAACTTCTCTTCTCCGTGATTGTGCACTGACACTAGGGCCGCTCTCTTGGGTTGGCATATTTGACATTATGTTCTCAGATGAGCTTGCTATTTTTCGTTTGAGAAATTATGAAGAAAAATAAGAAAATTGAATAATTGCGATGCGAATGATAACAAATTAACAACTAAATGAATTGAGATTGAGAATAAGAATATAAGATTATAACAGAATTGTATTGAAGTAAGATTGAGAATAAGAGAATTATAGAAAATGAGAGAGTTGAGAATTTGGTGTGATGAAATTATGAAAAATGAATCATATTATAGAATTTTAGAATTTTTTTGATACCAAAAATGCCCCTAAATATAACCGTTTTATTACCGTTATTAGGGGTACATTAGTAATTTATATTTTATATAATAAAAATAAATTTTTTTTAATTTTTTTTTATTTGGGTAGGGAGCCAACGGCTCCCTGCCCCCCCCAACGGCTAGTAGCCGTTGGGGGCGTAGGGTTCCTGTTGGAAGCCTACGGTTCCAACCGGAACCGTTCGGTTCCGGTTGGAACCGTCCAAATCGGTGGAACCGTACGGTTCCACCGGTTCGGAGTTGGGGTGGAACCCCAACCGAACCGGTCCCCTTCCGGTTCGGTTCCAGAACCGGAACCGGTTGGAACCGGAACCTTCCGGTTCCGAACCGGAACCGTGGCCGGGTCTAATTGCATATGGTCTACCTTTTAATTACCACTAGAAAATACAGACAACTGGGTTCTAGTATCTACAAGTTCAGTTTCTAATATTTGGACTCTATCTATAAGGCCTTTGTTCCTATCGTCCAGGTCATCTACCATCAAGAGACTTTGCTCAAATTTGGCTTGAGCTTCATTTTTTTCTAGCTCAACTACTTTCAGCCTCTTATTGACCTTAATATTAGTCTTCTTAATAGCTAAACTCTCATTAAACAGTTCAATATTAGCTACCTGAAGACTTTCCTCATCTACAGACTCATCAAGAGAGACTTCTGAATCAGCATCATTAACAACAATCTCTCTCTCATCAGTCACACTAGTAGTAAAGGCCATATAATTGCCTTTAGGAGAATCATCACCTTCAGAATCACTAAGGGATGTTGTCATGATTTTCTTGCCTTTAGCCCTAAGGTATGTGGGACACTCAGATCTAACGTGCCCATATCCTTCACATTCATGGCACTGGACACCACAGGATCTACTATCCCTATCCTCTCCAGACTCACTCATGTTATGCCTACTCTCTCTAGGCATATCCTCCATATCCATGTCACTATTATGGCCATTCTTCTTCAGCTTAAGAAATTTCCTAAACTTCTTTGCAAACAAGGCAAAATCATGATTCATGAGGGTATCCTCATCACTAGACGAACCATGAACAACTTCCTTCGCGATCTTCATCGCTATATTTTTGGGCTTTAGATGCCTAAGAAGTTTCTGCTCATAAACCTGCAGTTTTCCTACGAGGTCTTCTAAATTAAGCTGATCAAGGTCATTGTTTTCCTCGATGACGGTGATTTTGGGTAGGAACTTATCAGGTAGGGATCTAAGGATTTTCCTAACTATCCTACTGGTAGGAATAGTATCACATAGGTTAAAGCTTGAGTTAACGATATCGTTAATCTCATCATAAAATTGATCAAAGGTCTCATCATCCTTCATTCTAGCGACCTCAAACCTAGTAGCAAGATCATGTAGTCTATTATTTTTAACAGACAATGTGCCCTCATGCACAGTCTGCAGGATGTCCCAAGCATCCTTGGCTATCTCACATATTGAGATTCTCCTAAACTCAGCAGAACAAACAGCATCATGTATGACATTAACAGCCTTGATGTTCCTATTGCTAGCATCAAATTCGTCCTTGGTCCAGGTCAGTTTATCTTTAGGGGAAGAGACCTCATCTATAACAACAATGGGAGGTTTCCACCCGTGTTCAACAGTCATCCAGAACCTCTCATCTAAGGACTTAAGGAACGCCTTCATGCAAACCTTCCAATGTAAATATTATGTACCATTAAAAAATGGCGGACAATTCAAGGGTTGACTACGTTCCATAACTAATGGGTCAATGATCGAGTTCAGGCTCTGATACCAATTGAAAATTCGCTATTATCCTAAGGTTCTGACCCTATGCGGAATTTAACGCAATAAACAAGACAATTCCTGATTACTGCTACTATGGATAAATTAATAGGCAACCACAATATCCAACAATTAATTATGCTGCAAATATAAAAATAATAATAATAAATTAAACCAACAAATTAAATCAATCACACAAAATCAACACAATAATTTTGGTGACTAAGTGGAAAACTCTTGCGAGTAAAAAACCACTTCGGGAATAGGCTACCACCCGAATCCACTATATAGAGAAAAACTTACACAGCGATGGTCAAGACCTATGGTGGCAACTCCACCGACTCAAGTACCTCAATACTGCAAGAACTCAAGGCAACTCCTCAAGCCCGCGACCCACGATTTTCTTCAGAACCTCTGAAGTCTCTGAGTAGATTGTATCACACCAATGACGCGGAACTCCGACTACCAAACTCCTCATAAAGAACTCTAAAGGATTAGGGATTTGGGTTAAGTTGTGTTGAAGGTTTAACAAATAAACATTCACACCATCAATGAAGAACTCTAAAGTTTGTTTAAAAACAAAGCAAATCATGATCCTCCTCAAATCATGAAATCCTAAACTAAACCCAAGTAGAATTCCTAAACTAAAATCAAATAGAATTCCCAAAATGAATCCAAATAGAATTACTAAACTAAATAAGCTTTTAAAATAACATTAGAGTTCAGTACATCACATAAGCATAACATAAAATTAAAAACATATAACCTAAAGGTGTATGGATAATTACGACTTCATTTTTGACTAATAATGAGTCTGAATTTGTTTTTGATATAAACTAAAAAGTTGTATATCCATGAGTTCTCTTTCCAATGCAACTCGAATCACCCAAATCGGACATCAGATGAGAAAGTTATGGTCAAAATATAAACACTGCGCATATCACACCGCCATTGCTGATGCAAATCGAGAATTTAGATTCATTGGGTTAGGCTCATCCTCCGTAACCTCAATTAAATGTATGAAGACTGAATCTATTTGCTCTTGTGAATGGTCTAAGTTTGGCATATGAAAGAAGCCCAATTTGGCCACCTTAGATCATATCATCTTCAATAATAGATAATGATATTTGATGTATGCCGCAGAGATTATAAGAAAAATAGAGAGTATTAAATAAAGATGGTAGTCGGGATGTATTGTCCAAACCGAGTCTCATCCCGTTCGATCCTGATTACTATCCGAGATAAATAAATCTTCCTGAATCCCGGTCGGTATTTTAAATTCGAAAGAAAAATCATCCTGAATCTCGAACTAAATAGTGCGGGATCCCGAATCTCAGTCATGATTCATGACTTTTTGGCTAGAATTCGGGATAAAAATTTATCTCAAATTCCAGACCGATTTTTATTTGGGATAACGTATCGTCCTGAATTCCGATATAAATTTTCATCCGGGATAAAAAAATCACTATGAATCCTTGACCAAATTGGATTAGATCCTGATCGTGATTTGAGATTTTCTGTCAATCCTAACATGAAATGAATTGTTTTGAATGAATGGAAGAGAATTGTGTATTTATATAAATTTAGAAATAATTTAATCTTTAAGATAAGTTATTTGATTATTAAAATAAAATATTAATCAGATCGTTGTCATTTTTAAAATTTTAACAAATAATTTCCATAAAATTCCCTGCAAATAACAATAATGCAACTGCATTCAAAGAAAAGCGTTGACAAAGTCCTCCAGGTCCTTCCAAAATTTCGCCCAATTCCATCTCCCTACGAGGATCCAACCTTACCTGCACGCACACGCACGGCACTATGTTTCGCTGATTGCAAAAAAGAATTGCAAGTGGCCTGCTTCAATGCAATTAATTAATAAATGAATGGTTCAACATATTGCCATCATCCTTTTTTTCTTCATTATTAGTAGATGCCCCGAAGCTTCATTCCATCACATCTCTTGTGGGCCTGCCTCTATTTTATAGCTAAAGGTGGGACAATGGCTGGAAATCTTCTGCATCTTGCCAAGCTATATGGCAGATTTTTCAACACAAATAAAAATCCACCAAAAGTTCATTTGTTTTATGCATGCATTTTCAATTCTTCTTTTGGTTTGGTGCTGATTTTGTGAGCAACTCACATGCATTCAATCTAGACCATGCAGCTGGAATGTTGCTTAACAATATCTACCATACGAAGTAAGGGTGTTAAAAAATTCGAATTGACCCGCGACCCGACCCAACCCTAATGGGTTGTAAAAAAATTATGCATTTTCGGGTTGACCGGACCCAACCCGCAAGGATCGAGTCGAGTCACGGGTTTGTCTTTCAAACCCGACCCGACCCAAAAATGTATTATTTATTTAATTTTTTGTTATTTTTTAAAGTTTTTAGTTATTATTTCGTTTGTTTACTATTTTTTTGTCTTGAAACTTTATAGTTTATATGTATAATATTTTTTGGAACATAAATATTAGTATTTTTATATCTTAAAATAATAAATATTTTTAAAAAATGGGAAAAAAAATTTCGATCCGCCAACCTGACCCGCTCGGATTTACCTTATCGTCGGGTTAGGATTTCTTCTCTCAATTGACCCGACCAGATCGGATAGTAAAGAAATAACTCGAACACGACCAGACCCATGAACACCAAGGTGCCTCGAAGGTTCATTCCACCGAACCTGCACTGTTTAAATACACAATTCTTCTTTTATCTGCGAAACATCAACATATCATCAAGAGGAAAACTCCAGCAGCACCCAAAAAAAAAAAAATGGTTGTGGGTCATCTGTTTAGTGCGGTGGGTGGGTTGTGTCAGGTTGCTGGAATAGTCGGCAATGTTGCTGGGGCGCTAAGCACTGCCACCACTGTTACCTCTGCTCTGGGCACTGTGGGCCAGGTTGCTAACACCGTCAACTCAGTCACCGGGACTCCAGCCTTCGCCGTTGGTACACTTGTGGGCGGACCCGCTGCGGAAGTCGCTGCTCGTTGTGCAGAACCCAAACATGCCTGAACTGTAAACATGCATTAATTGTTTGACCCCCGCCGTGTATTTTATTTTATTTCGAAGTGTTGTTTGTCTTCATTAAGTAATCGTTTTAATTTTGTGTGTGGTGTGTTTGTGTGTTTCAAGTGTTTTGTAATTTGTGTAGCAAATACATTATACGGTGATTGATATGAGTATTTCAGCAGATACGTCACTTTATCCCATGTATTCGGCCTTCAAAACGATAGATTTAACTTTTTCTCCGAACCATAAGTTTGTAGATATTTGAATCATTGTTAATCTGAAACTTCAATCACACCTCAGTCTGATATTGGAGTTCAAGATTATGCCTCAAATACCGCAGACTATGCAAACAGTCACTGGTACTGTTTAGTACGTTGTTTTGACTTCAAAAATTATTTTGATCATCCAGACGGCCGATTTAGCTTTTGCTCCGAACTACAAGTTGGTGCATAATTGAGTCATCTTTAATCTCCAACTTGAATCACCTTATTTGGACATCGTATAAGAATTTTATGGCCAAAATACTGAAGGTTGCGTAAGACGTCACTGGTGCAAACTATCCTGATTTGTAGATGTTTCAAACCGGTGCCTACACACAAAGTAAAAATCACAATAAAATAGATAAAACACAAATTTAAATATTATTGCACAAACATACTAAATCGCAAGGATTAATTAAACTATAAGTGTAAAATGATAAATTATCTTTCTAATAAATATATATTTTTTAGTGTTAATCACATCCACAACCAGCTTATTATTAGTCCCTAGTAATTAAAGCGAAATATTTACAAACACATTCTTATCCAAGTTATAAATTGTTTTCTTTATTTCTAAACTACCGAATAAGTAAATTCTCCTACAATTTTTATCATTTTCTATACACACATGAAATAATGTATTAATCAATTTATTGTGCCCAGAATGTTCACAGTTCTCAGTGAAAATAAAGTAATATTTTTGTCCTAAAATTTTATCAAAGTTCACACCATTTTTGGAAATGGTTATTTATATACACAACTCTTTTTTCTTTTTCTTTTTTAAAAAGCAAGATAATACATCTTTGATATGTGTAACGAGCTTTAGGTCAGTAACTCTCAAACCAGTTAGCTTTAGGGTATTAGGTGTTAAAACACCCATACAGACTTAATTGCTTAGCTCTTAGAAGTTCATGTTTGATTCCCTTAAGCTTTCTCCTTAACCCATATAGCGACCAGTTGGTCTTAGGGCATCAGATGTTGAAGCACCCCTACGGACTTAATTACTTGAGTTAAGGAGGCTACGAAATTAAACTTATTCTGATTTTTTTTAAAGAAAATAACTTCGGCTTTACCGTTTGACGCGAACACTCTCTGCTTTCTGAGGCAGAAGGCCCGGTTACTAAGTAAAGCGTGGTTAACTCTTTTTTTAGAGATAAATTATCATTGCCTTTAGGTGCTACCTTCAACAAACTAGAGCACTAAATATTACAAAATTTTCACTTACAACCCGTGATCATATATTACCATGTATGTTGATAATACATGTCAAATGAGTATATAGGAATTAAATTAAATCAATATTATGGAGAATTCATAAATTTGAGTAATTCAAAAAGAAATAAACAAAAAAAAAATCTTGTTATGAATTACAAAGATGTGCCTCAAGAGCGGAAAATTCCTTACATTGCCATCTTTGAAGAACAATTCCACATGGTTAGTCCTAATTTTTTTTTTAACTCAACTATCCATCCCCCTAACCAAAATGAGACATTGTCCCCAATGTCTAAATAAGAAAAGGCAGAGTTCAGAAGACTTCACCCGAGCGGTATGATGGAATGTACAATATGCTAAGGAAAATAGAAAGAAATGTTACAGTTTAAGGTTCAAGTCCAATCTACGCTTCTTGCTACGATCATTATCTGACCAGTCCAACTGGAAAAGTGGGTCAATTCCTGGTTCATAGGCCAACAGTTGGTCAATTAACTCATCAGGTTTTCTTGCAGTGAGTACGATATCTTTTGCTGATTTCAAAAGAAACCCAAGTCTATTGGCAACCTCAAAAAAAATTAAAAGAAAATCAAAAAATTGATTCACATTTAATAATTCAATGGGTTTCCGGTAAATGTACAAATTTTCCCATGACATAACTGTGAATATTTCTTCCAAGGTACCTAGCCCACCTGGTAAAGAGATAAAAACGTCAGCATGATTAATCATTTCTGTAATTATTTCAGACATACCTGAGACAATGTACATTTTTCCATTTATTTTTGAGATGATGCTTTCATCTGCCAAAGTTTTTGGAATGATCCATAAAACTTGACTCCATCCATCTTGCACAGCTTTTGAAACAACCCTCATCAGTCCGAGGTTACCACCTCCATATACTAAGTGCATCTTTCTTTGTGCTATCATCATTCCTAATTCTTTTGCGGCCTCAACAAATTTGAGTCGTTTCCAGAATTAGATCCATAAAATACACAGATGTTAGTGATTCGTCGACTTGATATTTCCGACGTTGTTGGACTTTCTTATCTGGATGAATTAGAGAGAGAAATTACGATATGTATTTATGGACCTGAATAATGGGTATGTAATAATGCACTAGTATCTGTAAAATAACAATCAAGCAATCAGTCAGATGAACAACAAATAGATCATGAAAAAATCAAAAAGATTGGATACTGTCAGAAAGAAAATCGAAAAAGCAATTGAGCAAATCAAAATTTTATTTGAAAATAAAGGCAAACACAACTGTAAATTGAAATAATATGTACAAGTAGTTGTGATTGTAGCTCACATCATCCTCTAGTTTTACGTCCAGTAACGGCTTAAATGCCCTATATGGGTCGATGATATGTTTCCTATCCAATTTTCTGAAAAATTGGCAAACATGGTCGTTTTGAGTCAGATTCCTAAGACTGTACTGTTGTTGCTATTTTTCGATTTGTCTATGTAATTTGTGAATTGTAATATGTACATATCTACTAGGATGCATCTCAAGAGACGATGATATGTCATACAATATCTCCTTACTCATGCCAACCCTGATGAATTGTATTTTGTCTTCGCGATTACCAGACATCATTCCCAAAGAATGACAATGAGTGTTGCACGTCATTTGTGCACATTTGTTATAGACACCTAGCTGTTTAGCTCGCCGCTTTCGAGTGTAGGTGCTTTTCCCTAAACCAGACATGTAAGGGATATACTGTAAGTACAATGTATTACAATTATTACACGGTAATTGGGAAATCCAAATATTACAATAATCTTCGGATCAGACCCTAACGGCGGGCCCTGACAGTAGAGGCTAAGAGCAGAGGCAGAGGCAGAAGCAGATGCTGGACAAAGGCAGATGGCAGAGGCAGAGGCTGAAGGCAGAGGCTGACGGCAGAGGCTGATGGCAGAGGCTGACGGCAGAGGCTGAGACTGAGGCAGAGGCTGATGGCAGAGGCTGACGGCAGAGGTTGAGACTGAGGCAGAGGCAGATGCTGAGGCAGAGGCTGAGACTGAGGCAGATGCTGAGGCAGAGGCTGATGGCAGAGGCTGATGGCAGAGGCAGAGGCTGAAGGCAGAGGCTGATGGCAGAGGCAGAGGCTGAAAGCAGAGGCTGACGGCAGAGGCAGAGGCTGAAGGCAAAGGCAGAGGCAGAGGCAGATGCGGAGGTAGAGGCTGATGGAAGAGGCAGAGGGTGAGGCAGAAACGAACCACTGCTTCTTCACTTTCCCGAGGCTTGTTGAAAACAACAATATCCTTAAAACAAATTCGTCCCCTACCGTAGGTGCAGTAGAATGTGAGACGATTGTTTCCCAGGATACAACGGTAAACGTACGAGTAAGGGCACCACCAAACTCGTATCCAACGAACCACAAAGTGTCTGAACTCTCCTTTTTTTAACAAAACAAAGAAACCGAGCTGGTGTGTGTGCTTTGTCTTTCTCTATATCCTATTTCATATATAGAAAACAAGAACTGATGTTGTTTATATAGGAAAAGAAAACACATCTCAATTAATAGAAATTAACTTGCCAATTAAATTTCATAATGGGAGATGTTACATATTGTTGTAACCACTAAGCTAATTAAATTAGCACTAATGGAAATTAAACTATGTAACCACCAAGCTAATTAAATTAGCTGTTATGGAATTACAAAAGGCTTGGAAAAATTGTAGAGAAAATTAAAAATTCAGTTGGGCCGGGCCTGCACATTTTGGTCCGGCATTCGTGTACGCAGGACACGCGGGTGCACACGAGCCAAGCTTGGTTCGGATTTGATTTGCACCCCCCCCCCGCGCACGTAGAGAGAGCCTCTATCCTTACAACTCTTACCCATCTACATATGAGCAATCATATATAAGCTTAATATTCTCTCTATAGCTTTCCCATGTGGGACAAGCTCACTTATCTTTATTTTCCAACACCAATGGGTGATCTTTGAACAACAATTTCTCATTCACCCAAGCACCATTTTAAGCATATGAATATACCATTTAGAAGTACTCACGGAGGAGTATCCGAATCATTCAATAACAACCACTAACACGAAGTGGACCATGCTTGAAATTATGCCTCAAAATGCTTATGAATAAGCATTTTCCAACAATCCCCCACATGAATGAAATTGGCGAAAAACGTCGAATAAAATTATTTTATAAAACATTTTATTTTGACCTAGAAGAGTTCAACGGTTCAACACCTGTGTAGGATAGGTAGGCCACAGCCTTTGAACCTTCCCTTGTGAAAATATATCTCATTACTGGCTCACAGTTGACGCGATGTCATTGAACTGTACTGTCGTTCATGTAATTGGAGAACACATATCACACAGATATTTTACCTACACATTTGAGTTCTCATTATTATGTTCATTTTGGCCATGAACATCTACCTGGTTCTGCAAGAGTTTCTAAAAATTGTGCCCCGTACAATTCCCTTTGAAGCGGCCCCACTTCTCTCTCACATAGGTGATTTCTTATTTAAGAGTATCTCGTAATACTCTGCTCGGATTCCCAACGCATAAGAATCATTAAAAGCTTTTGCTTAACCTCTATCCATACGAGCATCACTGTTTCATTTCATCATAGGAATGGACTAGAGGGTAACCCCCACAGTGATCCAATTATGTCTTTTACGAGTAGGTTGTCCCATTGAACCTAGATCTTGGGATCTCCAGTCAACAAGGTTGGGTTTTCCTTCGTAATAAACATTTATCTAATGGGCTTTAGTCCCATTCCCCTCGATGATTTCACAACTAACTCTCTATTTAACCCTTTGGTTAGCGGATCCGCAATGTTATCCTTTGACTTTACATAGTCAATCGAAATAACTCCAGTAGAGAGTAATTGTCTAACGGTATTGTGTCTACGACAAATATGTCTAGACTTACCATTATACATATTGTTATGTGCCCTTCCGATTGCAGATTGACTATCGCAATGGATGCAAATTGATGGCACTGGCTTTGGCCAACTTGGAATATCCTCTAGAAAATTTCGAAGCCATTCTGCTTCTTCAGCACACTTGTCTAATGCAATGAATTCTGATTCCATTGTAGATCTGGCTATCACAGTCTGTTTGGAGGATTTCCATGATATAGCTGCACCTGCTAGTGTAAACACATAGCTACTGGTAGACTTTGAGTCTTTCATGTCAGTTATCCAATTAGCATCACTGTATCCTTCGACTACAGCTGGATATCTATGATAGTGCAACCCATAATTACGAGTAAAACGTAAGTACCTAAGTACTCTCAGTATGGCTTTCCAGTGATCAACCCCTGGATTACTCGTATATCTGCTGAGCTTGTTTACTGTACAGGCTATATCAGGCCTTGTACAACTTGATAGATACATCAAACTCCCGTTCACTCTAGAGTATTCTACTTGAGATATACCATCTCCCCTATTCTTCGATAGATGTAAGCTCACATCTAAAGGAGTTCTAGCCACAGCTGTATCATCATCATTGAATTTACCAAGAATTTTGTCCACATAGTGCGACTGATCAAGAGTAAGTCCATCTGGACTTCTCGAGATCTTTATTCCCAGAATAACATCTGCAAGACCCATGTCTTTCATATCAAACTTGGATTTCAGCATATTCTTGGTAGATTTCACCATTTTAACATTACTCCCGACAATCAGTATGTCATCAACGTAGAGACATAAAATGACATAGCCAACTTCTGTCTCTCTGTGATAAATGCATTTATCACATTCATTAATTTTGAAACCATTTGCCAACATGGTGTCATCAAAAATTTGTATGCCACTGTTTCGGGGCTTGTTTCAATCCATACAAGGATTTAACTAACTTACAGACTTTCTTTTCTTGTCCTGGAGCTAAAAATCCTTCAGGTTGTTCCATGTAGATTTCTTCATCTAAATCTCCATTCAGAAAGGCTGTTTTCACATCCATCTGATGTACCTCAAGATTGCGCAAAGCTGCAATCGCTAGTATCATCCTTATGGAATTTATTCTCGTTACAGGAGAATAAGTATCAAAGTAATCAAGACTTTCACGTTGTCTGTAATCTTTAATTACAAGTCTTGCTTTGTACTTGTCAATTGATCCATCTGCCTTCATTTTCTTCTTGAAAATCCAATTGGATCCTAAAGGTTTACATCCTGGAGGAAGATCCACTAACTCCCAGGTGTGATTTTGTAAGATGGATTCAATTTCACTATTGATGGCATCTTTCCACAAAGCACCATCAGCTGACCTTACAGCTTCGTTATAGCTTTGAGGATCATTTTCGAGCAAAAATGTTAGAAAATCTGGACCAAATGATTTTTCGGTTCTAGCTCTTTTGCTACGTCTTGGTTCAAGTTCAACAACTTGTTGATCCTCTGGAACATTTATTTGTTCTCGGTCCTGACTATCTTCAATTATAGTCTCATGTGCCCGTTTGTGCACATTTGAATTCGAATTAGTTTTACAAGGAAAAACATATTCGAAAAAGGATGCATTTCTCGACTCCATTATCGTATTCTTGTGAATATCTGGTACATTAGACTCATGCACAAGAAATCGATAAGCATTATTATTATGTGCATATCCTATGAAAATGCAATCAACAGTTTTTGGTCCTATCTTCACCTTTTTAGGTGGAGGAATGACTACCTTGGCAAGACACCCCCACACTCGTAGGAATTTATAGGAAGGTACTATTCCTTTCCACATTTCATAAGGAGTTTTCCCTGCTTCTTTCCGT
>SKCR01043525.1:0-78774 GCA_019454045.1 Zanthoxylum bungeanum
GGTTACCCATAAATGATCGGGGGTAAGCTCGACTGCTGTTCTATTCCAAACGAAATTGGAACCTCCGATTCCAGGAATTGAAACTTCCGATTCGAGGAATCTGAACCTCTGGTTCCAGGAACCAATGGTTTCGGTTCCATTAATAATAGAATCGAGAACTGCTGGTTCTGAAACCGAACTGGCGGTTCCAAAAAAAGAAAAAAATATGTGACAGTTGTAGGTAAATTTGCCTCCAACAGTCACTGATCATCATGAATCAGATTGCCTCCAATGATCTTGGCTATATATATTATCGTTGGCTTCAGGCAACAATATTACACACACACACACACATATATTTATTAAATATTTTTAATTTCGTGTATAAATATCCACATTGGCTTATTTCTCTCAACAATAATTTTATTTTATTCTCTCAATTTCTATCGACAATTCTTTTCTCTCAATTCTTCTCAAATTATCATTTATTATTATTATTATTTTAATTCTCAGATACTATTTAAATTTCTCATTATTAGTTTATTTATTACAAATTATGAAAATATAAAGTGCAATTCGGAATTCAACAATAGATGAGCATGATGATTTCCCAACTCAAGAGAGCCAATTTCTCGGTGGAGAATAAAATACTCGTGCCTCCGATTTTTAGAGTTCACTTCACAAAGTAGTTACAAGAAAGTGGTGACTATATAATGAAATGCAATTACTGTCAAAGTACTTATAAATTCAAAAAACACGGTGGATATGGATCATATTGATGTTTCTGTAGTAATTAGTGAAGTTTAAAGTTTAATAATGAATTTGTATAATGAGTATAATACTTAAGGTCAATTAGCCGACCAATCTTCTAGTCAAATTCAGACTGAATCAGGTAAGATTAGTATGAGTGATCGTATATTAATGCAAAAGCATAAAAAACCTAGAGGATCCACATACAATAATTTTGAATTTGACAATTTTTAAGTTTGGTGATAGTTCCACATGTAAATAATTTCCATTCCTTGAGTTGTGGAGTAGACACACAAATATATTTCCAACTCTTGCAGTAATATCTAAACAAGTTATAGCAGCTATAGTTTCAACAGTAGCAGTTGAACAAGCTTTCAGTGCATTAGATAATATATTAGATTAGACACGGTCTTCCATGAGCCCTGATTCATTAGAAGCTCAAGCCTGCATGAAGGATTGGACGAGAGCATAATTATGAAACCAAGAGATACAACAACAAACAATTGAATATTTATATGATTTAACAACAAATTAATAAACGATGACATCCGGCAATGATAGTGATGATTAAGGCAAACCTATAAATGGGTTATTAAAATTCAACGAAACGTAAGATAACTACATGGGCTTTGATTCCTCAAGACCCCAGAGGATATGTAGGCAGCTTAATTTTCTTAAAAAAAATTAAGTCCAAGCCCTTTTAATTTAATTTAATTTTTCCAAATTAAAACTAATATAAATCAAATTTTTTTAATTTTTATCAAGTACTTTTAAAAGTTCCGGAATCAGAACCGCACTTTTGTGGTTCGATTTCAGTTTAATTTTTTAGTAACCCGAATAGGCGGTTCCAGAACCGCGGCCAAGCCTAATCAAGGGAATCAACTGCAGTATTACTTTTTGAGGGGAAATATATGGTTTTTGGGTCGTCTGAGCTTAAGAACATCGTATGACGTCGAGTGAGTGCTTTTTTCCTCTTATTGTATCTTTTTTTTCGTATATTTAACTGTAGCTCATTTTTTTTATTGCAGACTCGTATCACAATCAGACGTTTGATACAACAACGAGGGTCATTGATTACCCCCAAAGAATACTTGCAGTTATCGCAATATAGTTGGGGTGTCGATTCCTCAGAGAGATGGTTACAATGAACTATTTTACTCAAGTAAAAATGTTAACAGTAACTTAATTAAATAAAAGATTTAATTGGCAGTTAAACTAAATGTTATGAAAATTATGCAGGAATTATAAATAGAGAGAAATAGCAAAGCGTCAGGAATCCCTCTTGTATCAAGTTTTTATATTCAGTTATCGATTCTTTTTATTACGCAATTAAAGGTTTCACGTCCCAAACCATCAATCGGAGGATATTCAATTCTCAACATACTAAGTTCTAAAGTAATTGATAAATTATCTTCTCTATGTTAACAACATATAAATTATTATTACGACCTATCTAACGTCGATAATATACTCGCAAGCAATATTACAGCAGAAGATAAACTCATAAAATAACTTCTACCAGTCACAACTGATTTCACAAATCACACATAGAAGAAGCATGATTATTCCTATATGCAAGTTGATAAAATACAGTTTCTGAATTCATATAATCAAAAGATAAAAAGAATAATAAGATATCAATTGTATTAAGCAATACAGTTCATCCAAGAATCAATAACATAAATATGAGAGTTGAATACAAGAGTTCATCCTTAGCTTTGCCTAGGAGATTAGTTCTCCATGGAAGAAAAAGACACAACCTGGAGAGATTGAGCAGCATCCTGTCTGGTATGAAGTTTCTTCGTTCTTCAATCTTGAATTTGTGTTTATGGATCTTTGTTGTGTGTTTATATCTAGTTTCTCCTCTCTTTTAGGGTTTGGATGAAGTTGGGTTTATATAGAAAAGTCCCAGAGTCATAGTGCGCATCAAAGACGTCAAAATCAAGGTTTTGGAGCTTTCTAGGTTTCCGCTGGTGCCAGAGCTTGGGCGCCGCAACGCCTAACTCTCTGGAGTTCTGTATAGGCAACGTTCTGGGTGGCGCCGTGGGGCCAAGAAGTGGGCGCCGCTGTGCCTACTGCTTCATGTGCTGGCTCACTGATTCTGTGCTTCTGATGCTCCCGCGCACGTTTGTTGCGTCTGTTAGGCCCTGAAACACGCGTAATTGCTCCAATCCTCATGTTTCATTCCTCATAATAACAAAGCAGAAAATGAACTCTAATTAAGATTTAAAATATAAGATAATCAAGCCAAGTTAGCGATATTCAAAGTACACTTTTATACACTTATCACAACCCCCAACCAGCTTATTGCTAGTCCCTAGCAATTCAAGCGCAAAATAAAATAAGAACTAAATAAATAAAACTATCTAAGCCAATTTCATAGGGATCACGATTGCATTTAGCGTATGCAACATGCCTTTAAATCCCTAGGTGTCCCTAGTGGACGCGTTATAGTCTCATGAGGGATTACAGTAATGACACCCACAAATGTCATTCAAAACATATAAAAATACAAAAAAAATGTATTCCCAATAGTTACACACATTATTGTCCTCAAAGAATGCCTAGTAATGAAATCAGAGAACTTTCAATGTACTCAACGCAACTCAAATCCAAGTCTTTGAATAAGTCATCTAAGCCAGACTCACAGTGTGTGTGTGTAAAGGTTCATTCACAGCTTGATTCCTAGGTAAGCCAACTCAATGTTTCGTTTAAAATTGGTATCCGATGGTCAAACCACCTAATATCTCAATTATGCTATGTAGTTGCCTTTCTGTGCTCAGTATGGTGTGATTTTCTCTTTCATTTCCTTGTCTCTTTTTGTTTCTTTTTTTTTTCAACTTTTTCTTTTTTTCAACACACCTACCCTTTAAGGTAGCATTTCTCATAATACTCGCCAATGGGTAGCTTCACGCTTATCGGTTATATGTGATTTAATTTATTTCTTTAGAGATATTTTCTTTTTATTTTTACCATACCACATATCATAACACTAGTAAATCAAGATAAATATCTAAGCAAACGGTCATTCATCGACATGCAATTTCTTCAACTAGTCACATTGCCAACTACTTAGGCCGTCACTGCTAAAAACCTATAGGTTGAGTGCTTACGAGTCTAACCTAGATCAATTACTCAAAGCATCAAATTAAATTACAATAAAGAACTTATCGTTTCTAAGATTGCACCCTAAAACAAAGAATATCATCATTGGACTATGCTTTACTATTAAGGACTAAAAACAAAACACATTTTTTAAAAAAAAAGAAAATAATAAACTCAACATCAATAACACATACACATCCTGGTAAAACACATGATAAAACCACCCCAAACCTAAATGAAACATTGTCCTCAATGTAACAACAAGAAAGACAAAAGACAAGGAAAAAGTTCACATGACTAGAGAGTTCGTGAACCTGGATGAAATATTGTGTTATCCTGCAAAAGAAATAAGAAAAGAAACAAAACAAAAAGGAAGAAAAAGAAAAATTAAAAATTAAAATAGCTAGATAATAAATAAAAACATAAATAAATAATGTACAACAATGGGAAAAAAAGGTCAAGTCGCATAGGTAGGGTCAGCAAGAGGGGCATCCTCTGCTGCATGAATCTGATTATCCAGGAACAGTTTTAGCCGCTGTCCATTAACCTTGAACACTATGTCATCATTGGGATCTTCCACTTCGACAGCTACATGGGGGAAAGCTTGCTTCATAATGAAAGGTCCGATTCATCGGGATCGTAACTTGCCTGGGTGAAGATGGAGACGGGAATCATAGAGATAGACCACACTGCAGGATTTTTACAGCGGTTTTCTTTCCTGAAAAATGGCCTCCACAAGCATGGGAATGACAAAAGATCAGTACGCTTAAAACTTCATCTTTAGGAATGCAGCGACGCAATAAATGGTTAGGGAAATATTTAAATAAATTGGATCATCCCAATAAAACTTACGTACCTCGACCAAGAATTTACGATTGTCTTGTGCACTCCAATTGGATGGACACTCACTGGAAACTAAATAGTTGACAATGTACGCATACTATGGTGCTCGTGTGACCGCAAAAAGATGTTCATCAGGGAAATCATCGCGAATAGGCGGGCCATCAGCAGAGTCGTTAAAATCCAAGCGAGATAGGTGATCTGCCACCACATTTCAACACCCTTTTTATCTTTGATGGTTAGATCGAATTCCTGTAACAACAAGATCCACCTAATCAATCTTGCCTTAGCATCCTTCTTCGAAAGAATGAACTTAAGGGCTGCATGATCAGTAAAAACAGTGATGAGAGAACCAATCAAGTAAGCACATAATTTGTCCAAAGCAAAGACCACATCTAGCAGTTCCTTTTCAGTTGTGGAATAGTTCATTTGAGCACTGTTTAGAGTTCTGCTAGCATAATATACGACAAAAGGTTTCCCTTCTCTTCTTTGTCCTAACACTGCCCCAACTGGGTAGTCACTAGCAATACACATAATCTCAAATGGTAAATTCCAGTCAGGTGGTTGCATAATTGGGGCAGAGGTGAGTTTAGTGACTAACGTCTTAAAGGCATCTTCATATTCTTGTGTCCATTCAAACGAAGAGTCTTTAACAAGGAGGTTACACAATGGTCTAGATATTGAGGAAAAGTTCTGTATAAACCTCCTATAGAAACCATCATGCCCAAAAAAAGATCGAACATCTTTAACAGTTTTGGGTATCAGCAGCTTGGATATCAACTCGATTTTTGATTTGTCGACCTCAATGCCCTTGGAAGAAACAATATGCCCTAGAAAAATTCTTGAATGGACCATGAAATGACACTTATCCCAATTCAAGTTGAGTCATTTTTCTTGACATCGACTTAATACTGCTTCCAGATTAAGTAAGCATGCATCAAAGGAATCACCAAATACTGTTAAGTCATCCATAAACACCTCCATACACTTCTCGATCATATCACTAAAAATACTTAGCATGCATCTCTGAAAGGTGGCGGGGGCATTGCATAGACCAAATGGCATGCAGTGAAAAGCATAAGTACCAAACGAGCATGTGAATGTGGTTTTTTCTTGATCTTCTATGGAGATCTCAATTTGGTAGTATCCTCAGTAACCATCTAGAAAGCAGTAGAATGAGTGACCTGCTACCTGCTCAAGAATCTGGTCAATGAAGGGAAGCGGGAAATGGTCTTTTCGAGTGGCATCATTCAACTTCCTATAGTCTAAGTACATGCGCCAGCTTGTGACTACCTTAGTAGGAACTAGTTCTCTTGCCTCGTTTTGCACAACAGTAACACCTGACTTTTTGGGGACAACCTGCATAGGACTAACCCATTTACTATCAGTAATTGGGTATATAATACCTGCATATAGTAACTTTGTAACTTCATTTCTCACCACTTCTTTCATAGTAGGGTTAAGTCTACGTTGAGGGTCTCTACGAAGAATAGCTCCCTCTTATAGGTGAATCTTGTGAGAGCAAATCACGGAGCTGATACCTTTAATGGATCCTATGGTCCAACCAAATGCTGATTTATGTTCACTTATCATGTCAAGTAATTTCTCACTTTACGGTGCACTCAGCTCCGATGAAATAATAACAGGAAAGGTATCTCTCGGTCCAAGAAATGCATGCCGAAGGCCTTCTGGTAATGGGTTTAGTTCAACTGTTGGTGTTTCAACTGCAGAAGGCTTTGGTTTTCTTCCTTTCTCATGGCAGAGCTTCAAACTGTGGCTGCCATACTCTTGTTCCATGTTTTTGCAAAGCAGATCTACATTAGAGATATCAGGAGGTTCAGTTGAGTCAATAGTATCTAAGATGTTTGAATTAAGAAGAAGATGATCAGGAGGGTTAGAATCATGTTGAATGGGGGCTATTTCTGGCACAATTGCGTCTATAAGGTATGTATGGTGACATTCATCGTCATCTTGTGGCTGTTTCCTGACGTGAAAAATATTCACTTCCAATGTCATGTTCCCAAATGACAATTTCATGATACCATTCCTACAGTTAATAAGGGCATTGACTGTGGCAATGAAAGGTCTACCCAAGATGAGAGGAATTTTAGATTTGGTTTTAACCACAGACTGGGTATCTAGAATCAGAAAATCAACTGGGTAGTAGGATTTGTCAATTTGAAGTAAGACATCCTCAACTACCCCCCGTGGAGTTCTGACAGAGCGATCAACTAGCTGCGAAACTACTGATGTAAGCTTAATCTCTCTAAGTCCCAACTGCATATAGATGGAATAGGGCATGAGATTAACACTCGCGCCTAATTCTAGTAATGCCTGACCAAACTCATATGTACCAATGTGGCATGCAATGGTGGGGTAGCCCAGATCTTTATATTTTGGTGGGGCCTTTTGTTCAATCACTGTACTTGCTTGTTCTGTCAGGAATGCAATTTTGTTAACATGATGCTTCCTCTTCATGGTGCATAGATCCTTTAAAACCTTCACATAAGTGGGAACTTGTTTTATCACATCTAACAATGGAAGGTTAATCTTTATTTGCTTAAGATGCTCTAGGATCTCACCGTTTGGGTCTACAGCTCTGGTAGTGGGCCTAAGGGCTTGAGGAAATGGTACTCTAACTGGGATATGTGTCATTTGTTCTTCCTGAGGAGTATTGTCACTACTATCCTTAGTGACACCTGCATTGTTCGAAGTGTCTTGTATCCCTACCTCTTTTCCACTCATAGTGATTATGACATTAACACCTTTTACATTGGCTCCCTCATGTTCAGCCTGTGCCATGTGTTATCCTCGTGGGTTAGGTTGAGCTTAAGATGGGAATTTGCCTGGTTCTTTCATATTTAATGCATTAGTCAATTTGGAGACTTAGCTCTTAATCTCCTTATTCTTCTAATCCATTTGGGTCATTAGTGACTCAAACCTCTGATTGGTTTTGCTATGGGCCTCCACAAGTGCTTGCATAGTATCCTCTAAGGAATTCCTAGGAATGGCAGATGTGTGGTATTGAGGAGCACTATAACCTCTAGGTTGCGATGTCTGACTCGGCCGATGAGACTCTTGTTTCCAACTAAGGTTGGGATGGTTCCTCCAACCAGGGTTATAAGTGTCTGAGTAAGGTGTATAAGGCTTTCTGTACATCCTAATGCATTGCATTGGTCCTCATATGCTCCACTCATCTCACCATTTGCATGGCACTCTTGTGCCAAATGATCAGTCCCCTTGCACACAAAACATACCTCTTGAGGTTCTAAATGGGCTACTGCATGCATCATCTTGCTATCTTTGGCTATTAAGGCTCCCATATGTCTAATTAATAGCTCAACTTGTGCCTTAAGGCTATCCTCTTCCCTAAAATGGTGTATGCTTCTACTAGAAGAGGTGAAGTGTATCCTATCAGTATTATCCATGGCATCAGGGCCAGTCCATGTGTGAGATTTCTCAGCTAAGTCATTCAAATACTTTAATGCTTCATCATGGTTCTTTCGGATGAACTCACAATTACACATAGTCTCCACGAATTGGCGCTCCCTAGGGGTTAGACCGTCATAAAAATAGCTTATCAGGTGCCAACTCTCATATCCATGGTGAGGACAACTCGCTAACATCTCTTTATACCTCTCCCATGTTTGATAAAGGGTTTAACTGTCTTTTTGGGAGAAGGTAGATATTTGTCTTTTCAAGGCATTAGTCTTATGGTGTGGGAAGTATTTGTTGAAAAATGCCTGTGTCATCTTGCCCCATGATCTTATAGACCTAGGTCTCAAAGAATACAACTAGCTCTTAGCTCTATCCTTAAGGGAAAATGGGAAGAACTTAATTCTAATTGTGTCTGTGGTTCCGAACCAGTCATGGAAAGTTGCTACGACCTCTTCAAACTCTCTAATGTGCACATAGAGATTCTCGTTCTCCAAACCATGGAAGGTTGGGAGATACTATATCATCCCAGGTTTAAAGTCTATTTGTGGTGCATTAGGAGGAAATATTATGCATGATGGTGTAGCTATGCGAGTGGGGTGGAGGTATTCCTCAAGAGACCGCATGGGTGGTCTCTCCTACTCACTCATGCCGTGTGTGCTAGATGTGGATGGTGTGGCAAAAAGATTGTCAAACAAACTCTCTGAGTCTGAGTTATCTTCTTCAGTCCTAACAAATCTACCAAACCTATCTCTACGTCTAGGGATGAAATTTAAACACAAGTAAAGTGAGAAACATGAATAAAAGACTAAACTAAGAATAAAAGCTAAACTAAAATTAAAACTGAAATAAAATAAAGAAATAAAAAAATAAAAACAAAAAAAGTAAAGAAAAGAACGAAGTTACCGCTTTTATTGTTATCAAGCAAACCTGCTCCTTTTGCTTGTAAACTGTCTCCCCAACAACGGCATCAAATTTTATTACGCCCAAAGAGTACTTGCGGTTATCGCAGTATAGTTGGGGTGTCGATTCCTCAGAGAGATGGTTATAAAGAACTATTTTACTCAAGCAAAAATGTTAATAGTAACTTAATTAAATAAAAGATTTATTGGCAGTTTAAACTAAATGTTATGAAAATATATGCATGAATTATCAATAGAGAGAAATCGCAAAGCGTTAGGAATCCCTCTAATATCATGTTCTTATATTCAGTTGTCGATTCTTTTTATTACGCAATTGAAGGTCTCACGTCCCAAACCATCAATCAGAGGATATTCAATTCTCAACACACTAAGTTCTAGAGTAATTGATAAATTATCTTCTCTATGTTAACAACATATAAAGTTATTGTTACGACCTATCTAACGTTGACAATATACTCGCAAGTAATATTGCAGCAGAAGATCAACTCATAAAACAACTTCTACCAGTCACAACTGATTTCACAAATCACACATAGAAGAAGCATGACTATTCCTATATGCAAGTTGGTAAAATACAGTTTCTGAATTCATATAATCAAAAGATAAAAAGAATAATAAGATATCAATTGTATTAAGCAATACAGTTCATCCAAGAATCAATAACATAAATATGAGAGTTGAATACAAGAGTTCATCCTTAGCTTTGCCTAGGAGATTAGTTCTCCACGGAAGAAAAAGACACATCCTGTAGAGATTGCAGCAACATCCTGTCTGGTATGAAGTTTCTTCATTCTTTATTCTTCAATCTCGAATTTGTGTTTGTGGATATTTGTTGTGTGTTTCTCTATTGTTTCTCTATATTTTTCTCCTCTCCTTTTAGGGTTTGGATGAAGTTGGGTTTATATAGAAAAGTCCCGAAGTCATATTGCGCATCAAAGACGTCAAAATCAGGGTCCGGGGCGCCCAACTCTCTGGAGTTCTGTATGTGCAATGTTTTGGGTGGCGCTGCGGGGCTAAGAAGTGGGCACCGCGGCGTCTGCTGCTTCATGTGTTGGCTCGCTGATTCTGTGCTTCCGATGCTCCCGCGTGCATCCGTTATACCCTAAAACACGCGTATTACTCCAATCCTCATGTTCCATTGCTCCTAATAACAAAACACAAAATAAACTTTAATTAAGATTAAATATAAGATAATCAAGCCGAGTTTATGATATTCAAAGTACACTTTCATGCACTTATCAATTCTATGATTCTGAGCAACAAAATATATTTGTCCATAAACCAGCCATATAGGCGGTAATCATTTGTCACCTAAGACCGACCATATAGGCGGTGTCACATTATGTCAAATAAATAAAACCAGCCATTAAGACGGTATCAACTTTAATCGATATTATTAAATTATAATTTTCATATTATAAATTATGTGAGATTAATTTACCTTATCATATTAAAGGTTTCACCCTTCCCCCAGCGGAAATTAACTACAAAACAGAAACGAAAGTAAGAACACACAAACTATTATTACTAAAAAAAAATACATAATAATAAAAAAAAAAAAATAAACACACAAGATACAATCCTCAAGTTCCTTAATATAAACCTCAAGGAAAGTATGAAATTTACAGATGAAATCATGCTCTATTTATAGGCAAAATTTTACCTCCACTAATTTCTCCACCAAACAAGCCACCAAACATGGCACCAAACATGGCACCAAACACTCCACCAAATCCTCCACCAAACATGCAAGCATGTTTGGTGGAAGTTTGACAATTGTAAATTGTCATTTTTGTTTTCTTTTTGATAATGACTTTAATAATTACAAATAACACATTTTAGATTTTTCATTAATTTCGGTCTCGAATATTCCAGACTTTGAAATTCTTATGAACATCAAAGTTGTAGATCTTTGAGTCTTCTTTCATCCGGAACTTGAATCACCTCAATCCGATATCAGAATAAAATGTTATAACCAAAATACAAAAATTACGCAAAGTTAAAAATTTCAAAATGTACTTTGTTAGAACGCCATTTCAAGTTTCCAACATCCAACATCCAAAATCCAAATTTCAATTCCTATTTTAGCCCTTATTTGCTCCATATTTCATCTTGATTGATTCTATTGAGTACCGATTTTATTTTATCTGCAAAATAAACTAAAACACATCAAAAAGTTCATAACTCGAGAAACCATCCAAAATATTAAGTAAAATGGGTTATAAATATTGATATATTTTTCACTCATCACACCCCCAAACCTAGCATTTCGCTACTCCTTGAGCAAAACAAATAAAACAAAATGAAATAATCAACTAATACTAAATTAATCTAAGCCACTTTCGTAGGGATCACGGTTGCATTTAGCATAAACAACAAGCCTTTAACCCCTAGGTGTCCCTAGTGGACGAGTTGTAGTATCTTGAGGGTTTGCAGCGGAAATACCCACAAACATCAATTAAATACAATCACACAAAAGTTAAAAGAAACAAACTAAAAAAAAAAAAATTCAACTAAAAAGTGAAATTCTTATCTGTAGGACACAGAAATCGGCGACGCTGTCCCAGGCTCACGGCCCGGTTGGGAGTACGGAATAGCCCACAGGGGAACTAAACCAGAGAAATAACATGGAGTCGCCACCCGGTGTGAACCGGGAAAATGATTTAAGGCCGCACTCACCCCTCGCAAGGGAAGACCTCAAACCGTTGGGTTCAGAATGGTTCCTTACTTATGCCACTTGTAATGATATGATTTGTGCAATAATCTAACCAAGCCTAAGCAACATATATTTCCAAGGATAATCTATTCCTAAGTTCGCATGTATAAAATAAATCATCATAACGGTAAACATACGATATCACATAATAATCTCATGAACATGTTGAATCATCAAACACGAAAAATAAATAACAACTTAAACATAAACATAAATTGAACGCCTATTGCGATAGAAGATAACCAAATCATGCATAGAGGAATAACGTACTAATGGCTAAATCATGATTAAGAAACAAGTAACATCCTAACGACCTAATCATGATTAAGAAACAAGTAACATACTAACGACCTAATCATGCTTGAACACAATCTCACGAACACATCAAATAGATAAATGCAGGAATACAAATAGATGACAACAGTAAAAGTGTCAATAATGGAATGATATGATTAATTACATAATGCAAGAGAATCACCCAAGAAGCAATCATGCATGAAATGTGATGAAAAGGACTCGGTTCACTGTATATGCGTTCGTGTAGCGTTTGAAAACACGTTCGAATGGTAAACAGAAGGTTCGCGTTCGTATAGCGTTCGAGAACGCGTTCGAACGGGATAAGACCTGATGCATGATAAAAACAAAATACATGCGCGTTCGAGTAGCGTTCGTAAACGCGTTCGAACGGACTGAGACAAAATGCATACGTTCGTGTAGCGTTTGGAAATGCATTCGAACGAGATTACCAAAATGGCATCTGAAACGACACAAAGACATGCATGGATTGAACAAATACACAATGTAGGACCTCGTGTGCCGAATTGAACACATCTCACATTCAACATTTCCCTCGCTGTTTCGCTATTTGGGCCGCTGTTTTCGCTCCGTTTCGCTGCTGTTTTGCTATATTTTCTGGTCACTATTTTACGGTGGTTTCAGGCAGTTTACTGGGCAGTGTTTGGGCGTGAATTAGGGTAGTTTCTGGGGCTGGTTTCAGGCGTGAATGAGGGCTATTTCAGGGGCTGGTTTCAGGCGTGAATAAGGGCTGTTTCAGGGGCTGGTTTCAGGCGTGAATAAAGGCTGCATTGCTCGACTAGTGAGTGGTCGTGAGTGGCCGTGAATATTTGGGTTTATTTGGCTTATATGTGTTGGTTAGGTACGTGATTTGAAGGGCTGTTGAGTATGTGATCAGTGAGGGCTATGTTTACGTGGCCTGCGTGAGGGTTTATGCGTCTGCTGACTTGTTTTGTGAGTGGGTTGGCTGCTGGCTTATAAGGGCTCGCTGTCTTTGTTTGGTGGTTTATTGAAGGATTTTTGTGAGGGCTGCTAGGGTTTGGTGGCTGGTGAGGATATGGTTTATTGGCTTTGTTTGTTGATGTTGAAGGGCTGAGTTGCTACGTTATTCATGTGTGCATGGTTCGTGAGGAGTGAATGGAGTGAAGGGTCTCAAATGGTGCGAGGGCTGATTTGTTTGTAGGTTACTGAGTAAAAGCTTTATTAAACTAGTTAAGCTCTACCGTTTGACGCGAACAATCACTACTGGCCAGGCAAGATGTCTGCTTACTAAGTAGAAGCTTAATTATTATCTAACTCAAGTAGTACCGTTTGACGCGAACAATCACTGCTTGCTAGGCAAGACGTCTGGTTACTAAGTAAAAGTTGGTCAATATTTATTTATTTATATATCTATTTTTCTTTTTTTCTTTTTCTTTTTAAATAAATATTCCACCACCTTTAGGTGTTGGCTCCAATAAACTAGAGAATTGAATATTACAAAATTTTCACTTACAATCCATGTTCATATGTTACCGTGTATGTTGATAATACATGTCAAATGAGCATATGAAGATCAAATTTAATCAATCTTATGGAGAATTCACAAATTTAAATAATTCAAAAGGAAATAAATAAAATTAACTTGTTACGAATTAGTTTGAGATACGTCTCAGGAGGGAAAACTCATTTTTCAGCTATCTCAGAACAATAATTTCACTTGGTTAGTCAAAACGAAAACAAAAATTAACAATAAAACTCAACAAAAGAAAATTAAAAACAAACTAAATAAAAAAATAACTAAGCAAAAAAATAACAACAAAGAAAATAAAAAAAACCAAAAATAACTAAACACAACAAAAAAATAAAAACAAACTAGTCAACTATCTTCTACCCCCAACCTAATTGAGACATTGTCCCCAATGTCTTAAAAAGCAAAAAAAAAGTTTAGAAGACAATTCTTATTTAGCGTACATAAAGAAAACATGCATCGAACAAAATAAAATATGTAGGAAATAACAAGATAGAGCATGCAATAATCACCCCCAAACCTAAATCTAGCATTATTCCCATTGCAATACAAAATAAAATAAAAAGAAGGGAGAAATACTACCGTACAAATCGCTTGATTTTTTAGACATCATTCCTTGATGGCTCTTATTTTTACTAGTGGATTGGTTTGCTTTACTTTAAATGCTCCGTATGTATTTTTTTCCTACAAAAAATAACATACAAAATTAAAAAACCTACAACATGTGTTCACAAAATATAAAAATAAAAATAAAAAATAAAAATTTACATGGGTTGCCTTTCTGCTAGTTCTAAATTTTACGTCTTCAGCCATACGTGACTTAAGTTTGTCCTTCAGGAAGGCTTCAGCGTGGTTTTGGACGACCTAGAGACGACAATGCCATGTGCGTTGCTTTTGAAGGGTTTCTTCCCACATTGAGGTGGCCTAAAGAATTTTGTCTGACTCAGTGCTCGTGCCATATTCTTGAACTTTGAAGCTCTGTACGATTTTGAAAAGATCCACATTATATTCGGAGGTCTTGTATGGTGCTTGACTTTGAATGGTTGTGCCATTCTGCCAAGTTTCTGAGCGGTGTCCTCGATATGTACACCCCAATGCTGTGATATTTCATCTGGTGTCATGAGATTTTCATATTGCTCCTACATTTGCTCTTGTATTTTCCCTGCATCTTGTTCCATCTTTTCTGCACAAATGTTTGTTAGAATTTCCTCATTCAGCTCTTCATCTAATATCTGGGCAATGCATGCTCCACAAGTATCAATTTGAGGATGCATAGATATATCTGTCTGTAGGCCTTCATTCTCATTTGTTGGTCTGGATGGTACGAGCAGCTTTTCTACTTGTTTCTCTCCATAGATGCACTCAGTGACCAAATAATTATCCGGATTAATTTGAGATTCTGTATGTTCGGGCTCCTGAATTGATACCTCTGATTCTTGATATTGCTCAGCCTTTTTCCCTGTTAAGGTGTCATCATGGCTCTCGAAGGCTTCTTCAGTGTCATCTGAAAAGGTTCCTTGAGGTATGTAGTTCTGTTTATCAGTTAATTGTCTCACTTGATCTGTCAACCTCTGTAAAGTTACCACTTGACTTTGAAACATTGCATCCCATTTAGCTTCCCGTTTCTTGAGCATATCGAATGTTTTTTTTCGAACATGTTAGTAAATTATTCATCATGTTTCTTGAGCATGTCCATCAACTGTTTTACCACTGATGGTTCTGGTTCTTGAAGTCTGCCACCTCGAATTATAGTTGAACGTGCAATGATCGCTAGGGTGGTTACCATTACATACCTCACATCTTATCATTGTGTTCTGAAATGGTTGAGAAAATATTGTGTTATTTCTATCTGACATCCACTGATAATTGTTGGCCTGAACAACAGGCCTCAGAAAATCACACACATAACGCAAGCATACATATCGCTCAAGTAGTATAAGAATATAGATCCCACGAGGACTTAATTTCTATGTTGTTATTAATTATTGAAGTTATTTATTTTCAGGTATCTAATTGAGGTTGGAAGGAATTGTTGGTTGGTTGAAGATGGTTTAATTAAATAATAATAAAAATAAAAATACAAACAAAGGAAATTAATAATTAAAAAAACATCTAGGGTTGTGAATCCGCCCAATATTACTCTAATGGTGAACTGATTCTCATATACATGTGTAATAAATCAGTTGTTAACTTGGAACAGAAAGATATACAAAAGCCTCTTCCGATGGTCAGATGAAAACACCCAAAGTAACCAAATTAACTATATTCTTATATTAATTAAGAAACTCCGAATTCATTAAGTTCAAGTTCCAATTGTGGCTACCCACACCCTACAGGTATATTCCTATCCTGGAAGGAAATCTCTAAGGTGAGATCGTGAGCTATTGAATCTAAGGCTGGAACCTAAAATCTATTTTCCAAGTTCATTTTAAGTTTACCACATCAATCTTATTGGTGATCAGGATACAAGAAGCATTAAGGTTGAGATTTAATAAACAAGCTAAAGCATCACACACATATAAAGAAATCAATTATTAAACTCGTGAATATTTGTAACATCCGGTAAACCTAACGACTTGTACGGTACCAAAGCCTGACAACTATTATAATTCAGAGGCATAATATAATATAAATCATTTTAAGCAAGTACGTGCTCATAAAATGACATTTGGGACATTCAGAAGATTCCTTGAAATTTTGACGCGAAACTTAGTTTATGTTCCTCCTCGAATAGCTTTTAGTAATCGGACCGTAACATTTTCATACGATCTCCAATTTTTATGAATTTTACATCGTTGGAAATCTGAGACCGAGAGATATAACTTTTACGTAAATATGTCAAAAAGCGTGATTTCCGTAACAACAACAATAAATTTTGGGAAAAGACTAGAAATGAGACATGTGGTAAAATTTCAACCACTCATTTTATCACAAAAAAAATCAGCCACTTTGCCTATAAATAAGGCACTATTCATGCATCTCTTAAGTGAAAGACGTGAGCTTGAGTGAGGGAGATAATCTTCAAAATTTTCTTCATTTCCATGAAAACAATGAAGAAATGGTGTTGAGCTCTCAAGTTTTCTTGGTCAGATCATCACATGAGCCATAAATTCCTTCGGCGAGCGAAGAAGTAACAGCGAGATTCCAAAATCAGTGAGTGGACACTTTCCTTTTTACTTGACTTTCATTTTGTTATATTTTTTTTATCAGACTTATTTTTACGCTTTAGGGCGTTAGATGATTTTTATTAAAGTTATTACATGAAAGTTTATGTTTTAAAGTTATGCTTGAGATAGAAAGGTTTTCAAAGTATGATTTTATGGTTTTCGAGGCATGGGGGAAAAACCCACCTCGGTATGTAACTTGATACAGATATGGAATTGACGGATGACATGTGCGCATGTAGAGGACTGGGGGGATGGTGATACGTAACGCCCCTAGATCCTAGATCATGAATAGGGATCACAGATGCCCATAGATCATAGTTTCAGAGCTTGGAGGGTAGTATAGATTCACACTCCCAGTTCTAGTTCAGTGGCTTGGGAGACAGCGATACGTAACGCCCCAAGACCATTAGTTTCAGAGACATGAGTGACATGCTTTGGGGGACAGTGATACGTAACGCCCCAAAGTCATGGATTTACACTTCTGGCTCTAGTTAGGCGTATAAGGGGACGTCGATACTTAACGCCCCCATACGTCAAGTTTTTCAGGTTTTTAGAAAACAGTTTTCAGAGATCAGTTATTAGAAACAGTTTTCAGAAAATAGACATTTCAGAAATAGTTTTCAGAACAGATCTTTCAGATATAAGTTTACAGAACTAGACTTTCAAAAGCAGATTTCAGAAAAGTTAAGTCTTATAAAAGAGATTGCAGAAATAGTTCAGAGTTTTCAAACAAGCAAAAGAGTTTTCATATAATTTAATTTTCTGAAAGAACCTTGGTGTTAGAATTAAACATCTTCATTATAGTATTTCAGTTTTTATTTTAAATCGTCCATTCACTTAGATTGTTTAAACGGTCTAACCCCCACTCCCGATTTCTTTGTTTTGCAGGATACCCGAAGGACGCGCTTGAGAGGATATATACTGATGGCAGTCATTAGAGGATCTGAGTCCACCAGATTGACTACAGTTCAGTCAGAGTCATGTAAAGTCATGCATTTTGCATGTTGTATAGTAAAGATGTCATATGTAATATGTTTAAGTTTTATTGTTAGGGTCGTATTGTAAAGAAGTGTTAAGTACATGGCATGAGTCAAATAATGCTTATATATCAAAAATGAGTTTGGGAATGGTCCCATGTTTGATCTATATTGAGATGAGTTAATAGTGATGTATACAGTTGATGAGCGGAAAATATATCAATATTTACCGCCCCTTTTACTTAATATTTTTGTTTAGTTTCTCGGTTTGATGAACGTTTTGATATATTTTAGTTTATTTTGCAGATAAAATAATATCGGGTCTTAATGAAATCATTTAGGATGAAATATGGGTCAAATAAAGGCAATTATTGGACTTGATATTTTAATTTTGGAGATTGGAAACTTGAAAGGGCGTTTTGACGAAGTGCAGTTTTGGAAATTCCAGTTTTGTGCATCTGTCGTATTTTGGGCATAACGTTTTACTCAGATATCGGATTGAGCTAATTCAAGTGCCAGATTAAATAAGACTCAAAGTTCTACAACTTTGAAAGAGAAAATATTTTCGAATTCTGATGATTTCATGACCGAAATTGATGAACCATCCAGAAGTGTGTGGAGTGTAATTATTAAAAGTCATTATCAATCATTTTCAAAGCAAAATATTAATTAATAAATAATTAATAAAAATTATCAAATCACCACCAAACAAGATAAGCAATTAGTGGAGCAATTATGGATTTGGTGGAGTAATTAGTGGAGAAATTAATAATGGATTTGGTGGAGAAATTGATTGATGATTTGATGGTGGCAAAATTTGCCTATAAATACCAAGCCATTTCATTTGTAATATTCATACTTTCTTCTTTGAAATCCTTAATGAAAAAATAAAAAGATTGTATCTAGTTTGTTTATTTTAGTTTTCAGTAATTAATTTTCACTCTCGCACTTTCTTTTCTTTACTTTTCAGTTTTACTTTCCGTAATTTACTTTACGCATAACACTTTCATTTCTTTACTTTTCAGTTTTTATTTTTCAACCATGAGGAGGGGGTAACTTCCCTCTGCCGAGGTGAAAGGTAATTCTTTTACTGTTACTATCTTAGATTAATCTCCCTTAGACACAACATATTCACTATTCTAAAATTTGACTTAAAAAGGAATACCGCTATATTGGTCGGTGAGCTATTTAATTTAAACTGTTTAAACCTGACTAAGCAAGGATACCGCCAGATTGGTCGGTTGGTAATTTAATTTTGGTTCCGCCTTTATGGCTGGTTATTTCTTTATCGCCTACATGGCAGGTTCATGGACAAATTTTACCGCCTTTATGGCTGGTCGGACTTAACTTGACTTAATCAGGGTACCGCCTATATGGTCGGTTGGTTTTAATCTCACAAGTGATTATGTTATACTAAGGGAGATATCTAAGTTAGTAATTAGTAAAAGTAATTCCTTTTATCTTGGCAGTTTATTTTCATTTACTTTCCCGCTTTTACTTTCTCGCAGTTACTTTTAGCATTTTTATTTATGTCTTTTAAGTTTTCATTAGCCATAGCTATGTATTGTAACTAAGTTAGTATCTAGGGTTGTGATGAATTCAATATAACCGGTTTATAAGGGGTTAGATTATAGGTTGGGTAATTTAAAGATTTATTTATTGAGTCTTAATCTTAATGCTTTTTATTAACTGGCCATTAATAAAATTGATTAGGTAAACTTAAAATGAACTAGACATAGGGATTTTAAGTTTAAGACCTTAGACTCAATAACCACGATCTTCCTTGAGGATAGATAACCCTTTTAATAGATTTCCTTACAGGATAAGAATATAACCTCGGTCGGGGGGGGGTAGCCATAATTGGAACTTAATCTTAATGAATCTAGGTAATTTGGTTGACATAGAGACATATGGTTCAATTGGATTATACTAGGTATTTGAAATTGACCATCGGAAGAGGTTTTACATAAATTAGTGTTCCAGGTTAATAAATCAATATATTACCCAACTTTAAGATAACCACTTCATCTTCTAAATAATATTGGAATTAATCACAACCCTGGATAGTTTTTATAAATTTGGATTTTTCGCAACCTACTTTTAAACAATTTTATTTACTTGTTTAAATTTAGAATCATCGTCATTTCAAATCAATCAATCAAACAACCTATTAGATACTGGTAATCAGTTGGCCCCATAAATTAATAACAAAAAGGTTTTAAGTCCTCGTGGGATCGATACTTTTTATACTACTTGAACGATACGTGCGCTTGCGTTATACGTGTGTGATTACGCCGGTCAACAGTCAGTAAGTTAGAGGCTCAGGGGAATATGATAGCCTATTCCCTTCCAGTAGCATCTCCGGGATCAGGGATTTTACAAAGATGGCATCAGAGCATGGTCTAGGGAGTCAGTGACTACATTGGATAGAGTGTTGGGGTCTTGTATATGTAGTATGTTCTAGTATCCGATCCTCGAGTATGTCCTCAAGATCCATAGATAGGTTAGTAAGATTTCCCAGACTATTCGAATAGTATTCCTTACGAGAACAACTATATTCTAGATCCAAGTTGAGAATTCTCCTGTAGTTATCCTGGCTTATCACTAGAAGTTCAGAACAAGATATGAATTTAGATAGTAAAGATCTAAGAAAAGTTACCTAAGGGAGTGAGAAAGAAAAGCTATAAGAAAGTGATGAAGAATGCATAGATGTTTAGACAGCCAGAGACAAATAAAGGTTAAGAGACAGAAAGAGATAGTAAGGTTCCAGGAATACCCACTCAGGAAAGTAGAAAGAGAAAGAAAAAGCTAGAAAGAGAGGTAAACGATAGAATGTAGATACTTAAGCAATCAAGAAGCAAATAGAGATAGAGGTACGTAGAAGATAGGTAAGAAATGCCAAAACCTATGGTAATAAGAAAATGGAACAAGCCTGAATAAGTGTAAAAATTCCTAGTAGACTTAAGTAAGTTTTCTTTCCTTTTCGTAAGATTTTTCTCTCCTTAGAAAACTCTTCCAAACGAATCCAATAGCTTTCGAATACCTTGTGGAGATAGCCAGTTTTCCCCCGAATCACGAAGAATAGACAGAGAGACAAAAGAAGCAGGAAGTCAGTCAGAGTAGCCGTAAAGTTTTCAATAGACATAAGGTGTCACCAAGAACGTTGGGTTCTAGACACCCAAACTCAGAGTTAGAGTGGTTGAACATCAATAATCATAGAGACATAAAATGATCGTCCCAGCCAGAGCCAGCATAGAAAAAGATAGCCACACAAAAACGCATTTCACATAGCATCAATATTCTAAGACAGAAGTAGTAAATTGAGAAGATAGATTACCCAGAAAGGTCCAAGGAAGCCTCCGAAGCTAGAAAAGAGAGAACCCAATATAGTCCACAGAATAGACCAACCATAGTAGGAATCATAGATCAGAAAAATACCAATAGAAACCCACGTGAATTTAGAAAAGACAGACCCATGAGATTGAAGGAACTCAGAAGTTAACAAGATTAGCACGAACATATAAACATTAAATGGCATTACCGTAGCCGATAGTGAGAGTAGAGAGTAAAGACCTAAAAAATAGCCCATAAGAATGAACCATTATCAGTCACAATAGTACATCAAAAAGCCAAGAGATAGAATAGGGAAATACAAAGCAGTAAAAAGAGAAAAGACCAGTATCTATAATAGCAGAGAGATAATGAATTAAATACGCGGATGGGAACCTCGACATAATTAAGGAAGGTTGCGAAAATATTAAGACTTAGAATAGTCGGTGTAGCCCTAGTAGAATGAGCGATGACTCTTTTGTTCAGTAACTCTGACACCAGTAAGTGTGTAGACACCCAACTATGACCATTGTTGGACTTAAACATTTAACATAAACTTGTACTTTCAGATGTCCAAAGAAATCATGCATTCACCCCCAATTTAGAGCCCAATGAGAAGATGAATAAATAAAGAAGAATATTGGACAAGATAAACAGATCATGTGACAGTCAAACCCAGAAGCTTAACAGGACCTAGATAAGAATCAAAAGATTGTAATATCTTGAACGAGATGGAGTAGTTTGTAGTTACAATAAGTTTAGCCAAATACAGAAAGGGACAATCTGTTATATATTAGAGCAAAAAGCTTTCAAGGAAGTAAATACTTAAAAGAGTGAGGGAATAAAGTAGACACCACATAGCAAGACAAGAATAACGTATCCAACTTATATAAATTTCCCACCATACCAGAAAAGAAAGGATTAGTAATAATGTATTACCCAAGCTAAAGATACTGTAGTAATATCATAATTAGTTGTAAATATGGAGTTTCCAAGGGAATGGTGACCTAAGAGGGTCAAGAAATCGGATAGGGAGGAAAGCCAAATTAACAAAGCGAAACTTAGTAATGAAGTATAACAAAGAAAATTGGTAGGAGTTTGAGAGAGTATGAACCTTATGAAAGTTCTCAGTAAGAGGTAGTATAACCAATAACCCTAGAGAAATAATGAGTAAAGTTGAAAGAGGTGGTTCAGATGGTTGTTAAAAAAGCACCTAAGTTGGAAGTTAACACCAGATATGCAGATAAGAGAGTCCTAAGTTCATAGATAAGCGGCACGTACAACTACAGTGCGATTAGCTAGCGAGAACACCGCAACTGGAAAAAGATTTAAGACCCAAAACCCCAGCCTCCCATCCCTAGCCACACAACAGTAACGAAGATGGACCTCGATGATCGTCTCAAGATACTCCCAGGAACAAGTAAATGCATAATAAAATAGACTAAAACATAAAACCTTCAGGCTCAAGACAAGAGCATAATAGAATAAGAAAATAGCTAGAAATAAAAGATCTAGGAAAGAATATGTCTAGATAAAGCGATGAGGAGATAAAGTATTAGTCTAACATTGATGGGAATACGAAAGAACAATGTTGGACATGACTAGAGACATGTAAGAGAGGATATCCTTTCGGATAAGGAGACATAGACCATATAAGAGAATACTCAGTAAGCAAAGACAAAAGTGCGTAACAACAGGTTTCTAGGTATTGGAATGAAACCAATGATCACTTACGTGTTAGCTCACGTAAACCATATAAAGTACCCAACCATAGTCTAAGTTGACCAAACCACTATGGGTTTGGGACGGCCTTAGCCATGGGTGTGGGTGGTTTGGTAGAATTGTAGCATAGTATTGGAACCGAGGAGATAAGGTCACTTCAAGGTTGCTTTTGGTACATGTGTAGTATAGTATGAAAATGAAAAGATAAGTTACTATAACGCTACATTTAGTACAGCAGGTGAAAATTCAAGCTATAAGTTACGTAAACGGTCATTGGATAAGAATGGAATTTATAAGTTTGTGAGTATCTGAGTTATGATAATAGAGGGTACAAGACAAAATATGAACTATAACTAGAACCAAATGCCAGAAATGACATCGAGAAAAGGGAATACAGTTTAAGCAAAAGTATGTGTACGATTAAACTCGGCTTAGGAACTTTGTTTCTAAGTCATTAGCCGAATAAGGAATATTCCAAAGAAGCTACCTAGAATTAACCTTCCTAATACAAGCCCTTCAGTAAATAACACTAGTGAGAAAGAGATACAAAAAGACTTTGAGATTGTATTATAAAGTGCTAAGCTCCATAGATAATCAGAGAAGTGAGAACTTGGAAGAACAGAACCTATAAGAATTTGAAGCTTAGTAAGAAAATAGATAGTTAAATAGTTAAGTTATGGAGACGAACACTAGTTTGTGATACGTAGGCAGTGTCAAGGGAAGATACATGAGATTATTCTTTTTACATTTACACCAGAATGGAATCAGTACACGCGAGAGGCTTAACCATGGATAACGCTAGTAGTTTAGAGAAGTTCGAAAGTACATATTGCAAAGAACCAGATGGAGAAAAATAAAGTTAGTCATAGTTAGGAATCGAAGAATAAGATTTTCGTAAGACGTAACAATGGTCGTAGCTTAACGGTAGTATTAAGTACTCAGTAGAACTTTTACAAAGCAAGGGCAAGGAATTGCCATTTAATCAAGAAATTCAAGAGGTATCTTGCATGAAATAATTAGGAGAAGTTGAAGAGTAATGCATACTTATGAGCTTTAGAAATAAAGTAAAGTATCAGGCCATGCAGACAGTAATAGAGTACCTTCTAGGTTATGATACAATTGATGGAGCGAAGTAAAGAATGAGTATGTAGATGGTTATAAGTTAGTGACCTAAGAAATAACATGTGAGTTATGTAGCTTGCGATGAGATGTTTTGTGTCAAGAATCTCGGATCTAGACAGACTACATGATTTCAGTTTTAAAGACGATTCGAGGACGAATCCTAATTAAAGGGGGAAGAATTTGTAACATCCGGTAAACCTGACGACTTGTACGGTACCAGAGCCCGACGACTATTACAATTCGGAGGCATAATACTTAATATAAATCATGTTCAAGCAAGTACGTGCTCAAAAAATGGCATTTGGGACATTTGGAAGATTCCTTGAAATTTTGATGCGAAACTTAGTTTATGTTCCACCTCGAACAACTTTTAGTAATCGGACCGTAACTTTTCATACGATCTCCGATTTTTATGAATTTTATATCATCGGAAAGCTGAGACCGAGAGCTTCAACTTTCATGTTGGACATTTTCCAAATTCGAATCCTAAATAGGTCAAAAATCATGATTTCCTTAACAGTAATAGTAAATTTCGAGAAAGGACTAGAAATGAGACATGTGGCAAAATTTCAACCAATCATTTTATCACAAATAAATCAGCCAATTTTCCTATAAATAAGGCAATATTCATGCATCTCATAAGAGTGAAAAACGTGAGCTTGAGTGAGGGAGATGATATTCAAAATTTTCTTCATTTCCATGAAAACAATGAATAAATGGTGTTGAGCTCTCAAGTTTTCATGGTCAAATCATCGCAGGAGCCATAAATTCCTTCGGCGAGCGAAGAAGTAATAGCCAGATTCCAAAATCAGTGAGTGGATACTTTCCTTTTTACTTGACTTTCATTTTGTTATATTTTTTTATCAGACTTATTTTTATGCTTTAGGGCGTTAGACAATTTTTATTACAGTTATTACATGAAAGTTTATGTTTTAAAGTTATGCTTGAGATAGAAACATTTTCAAAGTATGATTTTATGGTTTTCGAGGCATGGGGGAAAAACTCACCTCAGTATGTAACTTGGTACATTATGGAATTGACGGATGACATGTGCGCATGTAGAGGACTGGGGGGACGGTGATACGTAACTCCCCTAGATCCTAGTTCTGGACCAGGGATGACAAATGCCCATAGATCCTAGTTTCAGAGCTTGAAGGGTAGCATAGATTCGCACCCCCAGTTCTAGTTCAGTGTCTTGGGGGACGGCGATACGTAACACCCCAAGACCACTAGTTTTAGAGACAGAAGTGGCATGCTTTGGGGGATGGCGGTACGTAACGCCCCAAATTCATGGATTTACACTCCTGGCTCTAGTTAGGCGTATGGGGAGACGACGATACGTAACGCCCCCATACGTCAAGTTTTTCAGAGACATATTAGTTTTCAGATATCAGGTTTTCAAAAAACAGTTTTCAGAGATCAGATATTAGAAACAGTTTTCAGAAAACAGACATTTCAGAAACAGCTTTCGAACAGATCTTGCTAGGAACCAGACTTTAAAAAGCAAATTTCAGAAAAGTTAAGTTTTATAAAAGAGATTGCAGACAAGATTTTCTAAAAATAGTTCAGAGTTTTCAAACAAGCCAAAGGGTTTTCATATAATTTAAATTTCTGAAAGAACCTTGGTGTTAGAATTAAACATTTCATTATAGTATTTCAGTTTTTTTTTTTTTAAATCGTCTACTCACTTAGATCGTTTAAACGGTCTAACCTCCCACTCCCAGTTTCTTTATTTTGTAGGATACCCGGAGGACGCGCTTGAGAGGATGGATACTGATGGCAGTCACTAGAGGATTTGAGTCCACCAGATTGAGTATAGTTCAGTCAGAGTCATGTAAAGTCATGCGTTTTGCATGTTATATAGTAAAGATTCAATATGTATAAATATGTTTAAGTTTTATTGTCAGGGTCGTATTGTAAAGAAGTATTAAGTACATGACATAAGTCAAATAGTGCTTATATGTCAAAAATGAGTTTGAGCAATGATCCCATGTTTGAGCTATAATTGAGATGAGTTAATAATGATGTATACAGTCAGTAAGTCAGAGGCTCAGGGAAATATGATAGCCTATTCCCTGCCGGTAGCATCTCCGGGATCAGAGATGTTACAATATTATGCTTTATCACTTCCCTAGATTAAAAATAAAATGCTGGGGGTTAGGGGATCCACCTTTAATATTTCAAATGTAGAAATAAATCACTTTATTATAATTAAATATTATCAGTGTTACCCAATTAAGTCAAACCAGCCATATAGGCTGTATTCATCTATCACCTAAAGACTGACCATATAGGCGGTGTCATATTATGTCAGATAAATAAAACCAACCATTAAGACGGTATCAACTTTAATCCATTTTATTAAATTACAATTTCCATATTATAAATTATGTGAAATTAATCTACCTTATCATATTAAAGGTTTTACCCTTCCCTAGCGGAAATTAACTACAAAACATAAAAGAAAGTAAAAACACACAAACTATTATTACTAAAAATAAAAATACATAATTAAAATACAAAAAATAAACACACAAGATACAATCCTCAAGTTCCTTAATAGAAACCTCAAGGAAAGTATGAAATTTACAAATGAAATCAAGCTCTATTTATAGGCAAAATTTTGCCTCCACCAAACAAGCCACCAAACATGGCACCAAACACTCCACCAAATCCTCCACATATTTGGTGTAAGTTTGACAATTATAAATTATCATTTTCTTTTTCCATTTTTTTTGTTTTTGATAATGACTTTAATAATTAACACATAACAAGCTTTGACTTTTTCATCAATGTCGGTCTTGACAACTTCATAATTGAAATTGTTTTGAACATAAAAGTTGTAGATCTTTGAGTCTTCTTTCATTGGAACTTGAATCACCTCAATCCGATATCAGAGTAAAAGGTTGTGGCTAAAATATGAAAATTGCGCAAAGTTGAAATTTTCGAAATTGTATTTCGTTAGAACGCTATTTCAAGTTTCCAACCTCTAAAATCCAAATGTCAAGTCTAGTTTTTGCCCTTATTTATTCCATATTTCGTCCTGATTGATTCTATTGAGTCCCGATTTTATTTTATCTGTAAAATAATTTAAAACACATCAAAACGTTTATAAAACTCGAGAAACCATACAAAATAATAAGTAAACGGGGCGGTAAATATTGATATATTTTCGACTCATCACACCCCCAAACCTAACATTTTGCTAGTCCTCGAGCAAAACAAACAAAACAAAATAAAATAATCAACTAATACTAAATTAATCTAAGCCACTTTCGTAGGGATCACCGTTGCATTTAGCGTAAGCAACAAACCTTTAAACCCCTAGGTGTCTATAGTGGACAAGTTGTAGTCTCTTGAGGATTTACACCGAAGATACCCACAAACGTCAATTTAATACAATCACACAAAAGTTAAAAGAAAGAAAATAAAAAAATTCAACTTAAAAGTTAAATTCTTATCAAAGTTAGTAATTGTTTTATTCCTTTCTAAATTACCAATAAGTAAATTCTCATATCATTTAACATTCTCCATATACACAATTAACAAGGTATTAATCAATTTATTTTGCCCACAATATTCACAAGTGTAGTTGAAAAGAGAGTAATATTTTTGTTCTAAAATTATGTTAGAGTTCACACCTATTGGCAATGAATGTTTATTTACAACAATAATCAATTTTTTTTTAATTTTCCGTTTGACGCGAACGATCACTGCTTACTGAGGTAAGATGTCCGGGTACTGAGTAAAAGCTTTATTAAACTAATTAAGCTCTACCTTTGATTGACCGAACAATCACTACTGCCAGGCAAGATGTCTGGTTACTAAGTAAAAGCTTAATTATTATCTAACTCAAGTTACCGTTTGACGCGAACAGTCACTGCTTGCTAGGCAAGATGTCCGGTTACTAAGGCAAACTTGGTCAGTATTTATTTATTTATATATCTCATTTTTTTTAAATAAATATTCCACCGCCTTTAGGTGTTGGCTCCATTAAACTATAGAACTGAATATTAAAAAAATTTCACATACAACCCATGTTCATATGTTACCGTCTATGTTGATATTATCTGTCAAATGAGAATATGAAGATTAAATTTAATCAATATTATAGAGAATTCATAAATTTAATAATTCAAGGAAATAAATAAAAATTAACTAGTTACGAATTAGTTTGAGATACGTCTCAGGAGCGAAAACTCATTACTCAGCTATCTCAGAACAACAATTCAACTTGGTTAGTCAAAACGAAAACAAAAATTAAAAATGAACTTAACAAAAGAAAATTAGAAACAAACTAAACAACAAAACAACTAAGCAAACAAATAAAAACAAAGAAAAATAAAAAACCAAAAATAACAAAACGCAACAAAAAAAAACAAACTAGTCAACTATCCTCTACCACCCCAACCTAATAGACATTGTCCCAATGTCTTAAAAACAGAAAAAGAGTTTAGAATACAATTCATAGTTAGCGTACATAAAGAAAACATGCATCGAACAAAATAAAATATGTAGGAAATAACGAGATAGGGCATGTATAATCACCCCCCAACCAAACATATATATAGCATTATTCCCATTACAATATAAAATAAAATAAAAATAAGGGAACAATACTATCGTACAAATCGCTTGATTTATTAGACACCATTCCTTGATGGCTATTGTTTTTAATGGTAGATTGGTTTGCTTTGCTTTAAATGCTCCATCTGTATTTTTTACGTACAAAAAAATAATATAAAATTAAAAAACCTACAACATGTGTTCACAAAAAATAAAAATAAAAACAAAATTTATATGGGTTGCCTCCCTATTATCTCTAAATTTTTCGTCTTCAGCCAGACGTGACTGAAGTTTGTCCTTCATGAAGGCTTCAGCGTAGTTTTAGACGTCCTAGAGACGACAATGCCATGTGCGTTGCTTTTGAAGGGTCTCTTTCAACATGAGGTGGCCAAAAGAATTTTGTCTGACTCAATGCTCGTGCCACCTTCTTGAACTTTGAAGCTCTGTACGGTTTTGAAAAGATCCACATTATATCAGAAGGTCTTGTATGATGCTTGACTTTGAATGGTTGTGCCATTCTATCAAGTTTCTGGGCGGTGTCCTCGATATGTACTCCCCAATGCGGGTGGAAAGTAGAGGGAAAGGAAGCCCTCGTAGGGGGAGATAGTTTGTTATGCAATCGAGCGTTGTGATGTTTCATCTGATGTCATGAGATTTTCATATTGCTCCCACAGTTGCTCTTGTATTTTCCATGTATCTTGTTCCATTTTTCTGCACAGATGTATGTTAGAATTTCCACGTTCATCTCCTCATCTGATATCTGCGCAATGCATGCTCCACAAGTATCAATTTGAGGATGCAGAGATATATCTGTCTGTAGGCCTTTATCCTCATTTGTTGGTCTGGATGATACGTGCATCTTTTCTACTTGTTTCTCCCTACAGATGCACTCTGCGACCAGAGAATTATCAAGATTAATTTGAGATTCTGCATGTTCGGGCTCCTGAACTGATACCTCTGATTCTTGATATTGCTCAGCCTTTTTCCGGTTAAAGTGTCATCATGGCTCTCGAAGGCTTATTCAGTGTCATCTGAAAAGGCTCATTGAGGTATGTAGTTTTGATTATCAGTTAATTATCTCACTTGATCTGTCAATCTCTGTAAAGTTTCCGCTTGACTCTGAAACATTGCATCCCATTCAGCTTCCCGTTTCTTGAGCATCTCGAATGATTTTCGAACATGTTAGTAAATTATTCATCATGTTTCTTGAGCATGTCCATCAACTGTTCTACCACTGATGGTTCTGGTTCTTGAAGATCATAGGTTGATGATGGATAAGATGGAAAATGTGGTTCAGTGAGATATGTAGGTTATGTGTATGAAGGTTGACCGGTGATTTCACACGTAAATAACGTAAGCGCACGTGTCGTTCAAGTAGTATAAAAAATATCGATCCCACGAGGACTTAAAACCTAAACTATTAATTTTTATGAGGCCAAATGATTACTAGTATCTAAAAGATTGATTGATTGATTTGAAATTGTGATGATTTTAAATTTAAAAATAAGTGAATAAAATTGCGCAAAAGTAGGTTGAGGAAAATTCAATATTAAGAAACTATCCAAGGTTATGATTTCTTTCAATATCTTTTTAAAGATGAAGTGGTTATTTTGTAATATATCAGTTTACTAACCTGGAACACGATTATGCAAAAGCCTCTGTCGATGGTCAGATGCAAATACCAGTTTAACCCAACCCATTGAACCATATGTCTATGTCAACTAAATTACATGATTCATAAGTTTAAGTTCCAATTATGGCTACCCCCACCAGACAGGTATATGTCTATCCTGTAAGGAAATCTATTAAAGGGTTATCTATCCTCAAGGAAGATCGTGGGCTACTAAGTCTAAGACTGAAACCTAAAATTCATTTGTCAAGTTTATTTTAGATTTACCAGATCAATCTTATTAATGGCCAGTTAACAAGACGCATTAAGCTTAAAACTTAATAAGTAAACCTTTAAATTACCCAAACTATGAAATAACCCCTTATAAACCAGTGATATTAAAATTCATCACAACCCCAGATAACTAATTTAGTTACGACACATATCTAAGGCTAGTAAAAACTTAAAAATAAAAGACATAAAGTACAATGCTGAAAAGTAAATGTGGTAAAGTAAATAATGAAAAGTAAAATTATAATAAAATAAAATGCTAGGGTTAAAGGATCTACTTTTACCACTACTAATTTAGATATCTCCCTTAATATATTAACTTGTGATAACATTACCAACCAGCCATATAGTCGGTAACCTGATTAAGTCAAATTAAGTCCGACCTGCCATAAATGCGGTATCAATATTTGTCCATAAACCAGCCATATAGGCGGTAAATTACCAACCAACCAACCATGCGGTATCCATGCTTAATCAGATTAAAACCAGTTTATAATTGATTACCAACCGACCAATATAGCGGTATCATTGTTAAGTCAAATTTTAAGTAATTAATATATTATAATTAAGGAAGATTAATCTAAATAGCAGTAATAAAAGTTTTACCTTTCACCATAGCAGAGTGAAGTTACCTCCTCATGTTGAATAGTAAAAACTGAAAAAGTAAAGAAAGTAAATTATTATTACAGAAAGTAATAAAAATTAATTATAAAACTGAAATTTAAGGAAAACTAGATACAAACTCCTTATTTACATCAGAGAATTCAGAGAGGAAGGTACATCTTAAACTGAAATCTCGAGCTGAATTTATAGGCGTCGACAGGCCCCTGCGCGTCGCGATGTGACACCCTTTGCGCGTCGCGACGCGCATTAGATCATTACACGTATTGGATTGGCTTCGCGAGATTGTGACACGTGTCACACTTATATCGACGGCTAAAAATTAGTGTCGACAGCATGTGATGACGACAGGTGTCCTGGCGCACATTAGCATGATTCGTTGAGATGTTGACATGTGGTAGGCGCATTTTAGCGTCGATGATGATTGTCAGCACCGTAGGATTTTGACACGTGGCGCGCTTTGATTGGTTGATGATGATGTGGTGGTGACGTGGCAAAGTTGACTGGTCTTCTGCTGACATATTGATGACATGGCGACACGTGGGTGACATGTGGCGATGGTGATTGTCGGCACCATAGGATGATGACACGTGGCACGGTGCAAGTTAGCAGATGGGTTGTGATGTTGACACGTGGCACGGCGCACGTCAGCAAAGTCAAACTTCTTAGATTCTGACAGTGTCTCCGGTGCATGTTAGCATAGAGCGGCACACGTTAGGAGTCGCGATGCCGAAGTCTTAGCTGTCGCGATGCGTGCAAAATGACGATTTTGCCCTTTTTGTCCTTTTTCACTATTTTAGCCCCAAATCACCTCCAGAATGTCCTGAAACTTTGTTTATCTACAAAATAACACAAAACACATCAAAACATTCACAAAACTCAAGAATTTATTCAAAATATTAGGTCAAATGAGTGGGAAATAGTGATTCATTTACCACTCATCAAAGGTCCATGATAAGTCTGCCACCTCGAATTGTAGTTGAACGTGCAATGATCACTAGGGTGGTTACCATCACATACCTCACATCATATCATTGTGTTCTGAAATGGTTGAGCAAATATTATGTTATTTACTCTGACATCCACTGATAGTTGTTGGCCTGGACAACAGGCCTCAGAAAATCGGACTGCATCTCCCTGATATGGGGTGTATCTTCACCTCTTAAAACTCGTAATGCTTCCATCGCCCAATAAGGATCCATTTTCAACCACCTGAAAACGAAAGAAACAAATAAAATTGAAAGAAAAAATTGAAGAAAATTAGATACAAGTAAAATATATAACCTCAAAATTAATAACGCAAGAAAAATAAGTCCCCGGCAACGACGCCAAAAACTTGATCAGGTGAAATCACACACGTAACGCAAGCGCACATACCGCACAAGTAGTATAAAAATATCGATCCCACAAGGACTTAATTTCTATATTGTTATTAATTATTGAAGTTATTTATTTACATGTATCTAATTGAGGTTGGAAGGAATTGTTCGTTTGTTGAAGTTGAAGATGGTTAATTAAATAAAAATAAAAATAAAAATACAAACAAAGGAAATTAATAATAAAGAAAACATCTAAGGCTGTGAATCCGCCAAATATTACTATAATGGTGAACTGATTCTCATATACATGCGTAATAAATCAGTTGTTAACCTGGAACACGAAGATATGTAAAAGCCTCTTCTGATGGTCAGATGCAAACACCTAAAGTAACCCAATTAACTATATTCATATGTTAATTAAGAAACTCTGAATTCATTAAGTTCAAGTTCCAATTGTGGCTACCAACGCCCGACAGGTATATTCCTATCCTGGAAGGAAATCTCTAAGGTGATATCGTGTGAATCTAAGGCTGAAACCTAAAATCTCTTTTACAAGTTCATTTTAAGTTTACCAGATCAATCTTATTGGTGATCAGGCAATAAAAAGCATCAATGTTATGATTCAATAAACAAGCTAAAACATCACACCTATATAGAAAATCAATTATTAAACTCGTGAATATTGTGCTTCATCGCTTCCCTAGATTAAAAATAAAATACTGGGGTTAGGGGATCCACCTTTAATATTTCAAATGTAGAAATCTCACTTTATTATTATATAGAAATTGTCAGTGTTACCCAATTAAGTCAAACCAGCCATAAAGGCGGTGTTATTATTTGTCCATAAACCAGCCATATAGGCGGTAATCATCTGTCACCTAAAGACCGACCATATAGGCGGTGTCACATTATGTCAAATAAATAAAACCAGCCATTAAGGCGGTATCAACTTTAATCCATATTATTAAATTACAATTTCCATATTATAGTGAGATTAATCTATCTTATCATATTAAAGGTTTCACCCTTCCCCAGCGGAGATTAACTACAAAATATAAAAGAAAGTAAAAACACACAAAGTATTATTACTAAAAATAAAAATACATAATTAAAATACAAAAAATAAACACACAAGATACAATCCTCAAGTTCCTTCATAGAAACCTCAATGAAAGTATAAAATTTACAAATGAAATCAAGCTCTATTTATAGAAATTTTTTGCCAATGTTTGGTGGAGGTTTGACAATTGTAAATTGTCATTTTCTATTTTTTTTTTGTTTTTTGATAATGACTTTAATAATTACATTAAAACACACTTTGGTGTTTCATCAATTTTGATCTCGAACATTTCAGACTTTGAATTTCTTATGAACATCAAAGTTGTAGATCTTTGAGTCTTCTTTCATCTGAAACTGGAATCACCTCAATCCGATATCAGAATAAAATTTATGGCCAAAACACGAAAATTGCGCAAAGTTGAAATTTCCGAAATTGTATTTCGTTAGAACGCCATTTCAAGTTTCCAACCTCCAAAATCCAAATGTCAAGTCCAGTTTTTACCCTTATTTGTTTCATATTTCATCCTGATTGATTCCATTGAGTCCCGATTTTATTTTATCTGTAAAATAAACTAAAATACATCAAAACGTTCATAAAACTCGAGAAACCATACAAAATATTAAGTAAAATGGGTGGTAAATATTGATATATTTTCCACTCATTATTAGGTATCCATGTAAATAATGTCATGATTCTTAAAGCTTTGGCCAAAGTCGATCACATAGGGTGGATCACATTAGTTGTAAAGAATCGTGGACATGTCGATATGAGATGTGCGTCTCAGAAACTTGACGGTGTATTCTATGTTTCCTAAGCACAACTCGGATAGCCTACGACAGAAGGATTGTTAAACATATGTAATGACCTTGAATTGTATAGTTTAGAAATTTAATTCGTGTTCTTCATGAATTCTAAGGTGGCCGAATTGCGTACATATTAGCTAGGCTTATAAAACGAACGTGTCTGAACTTAAGGAGTCCCAATATGAAGTGTACTCGTTGAGCACTTGGGTAGCCGATTAATTTTGATAAAAGATAATATTCGATATTATAATTATCAACTAAGATAATAAAATGTTATTGGATAACATTGATTATTTACTTTGACCTAATTGGATTAATTCAATATTTACACAAGAGCTTTTTCGTAATTTCATAATTATCTATACCATTTAATGATATTATGGTAACTGCAATTATGTAATTATAAGTATTTTTGGCTTGATTTAATTGGATTAAATCAAAGTGGAAGACATGTAATTAATCCATTAATTAAGCTTTGTCTTGATTTAATTAGATTAAATCAAAGTGGTAGACAAATGTGATTAGTCACACCTAATTATACAAATTTGGACAAATTAGATTAAACCCACATAAAAGTTGATTAGAACTTTTATTAATTAAAAATTGCCTAAGTTTTTCTATAAATAGCAAGCTTTAGAAATGGTTTAATTAAGCTTAAGAAAGCTAAATACAAGCAATTCTTGAAGAAATTAGCATAGAGAATAGAAGTGTTTAGAGAAGCTTTGAAAGATCTCTACAACATTTCAACAAGGAGGAATCAAAATTAGATCTTGGAGTGAAGCTTGCTTGCATTGGAATCAAGATTGGATCTTGGAGTTAAGTTTGCTAAGCATTGGAAGTTTTTCAACCATTTCAACAAAAGAGAAGTAGATTGGATCTTGCATCAAGCTTACTAGGTAAGTTTGAAATTCTCTTAAGCTATGTTCTTCATTAGTGAGTTTACATTAGTGAGACATATAGTGATGAATTATGTATTAGATGCATGATTACATAACTTAAAGTTGAAATAAGGCTAATAAATTGTGTTAGATGCTTTGGAAGTATAAACACAATATGTTTGTTAATTAAGTCAAAGATGTTAATGTTGGATATGGGATAATTGATAAGAGTTTGGAACTATAGATTAAAGATTAGAGGTATGACTACCATTCTAGAATCACTTCACCACCTTTGGGTGAACTGGAATTGTTCATGAGACATTTCATAGTAGGATTCTAAATTGGTCTGTGTTTTGATTCAAATAAATGCATATATGTATTTAGATTACATGTATGTTATTTTTTAACATTATGGTTGGTTTTGGTGTTAAATTTTTTTAAGGTATATTGAAATGATAGAAGAAAATTGGAAGTGTTTAGGATTGATTTGAAGGTTGAAATTGCTCACTGCCTAGGGGAGTATCGCGACATTGACCTTCTAGCGTTGCGACACTAAACATCAGACCTATGAGTGTCGTGATTCCCACTCTTCCATGTTGCGATGTTGAGACATTCAGCTCTCGCAGTTTCTCTCGCACTTTGGAGTGTCTCAACTCCAAAGGCTCCGCATCGCGACTTCGAGGGCTGATGAACACTAAAACTTCATTTTCTTCGTTTCGGAGTTTCCGGGCTCCGATTTGATCCCCATTTTTTTCTACGGACTCGTATCAGAATGTAATTTTCATTAAAATATTTTAAAATACACATATACTTGATATCCTTGGGTTAGACCCACTTCCACTGTGCGAGGCACCGATCCGACCCTAGGGGTTCCACAACTGCCCCAACATGAACATTGTGTTGACTCAAGACTTAGGCTCAGATGAAGGCCAAGTCTTGGTCATTTGAACATAATATCTTATGGGACAAATTGGTTGAGATAATTTCTTTAATGTATGGGGATTCTTCCCGAGTCTTGTATCTGAAAGCATTAAAAAATTTCAATAAAATTATCAAGTAAAACCTACATGAGGTAGTCTCAATGTCCTCCAGTCAAAGAGCAGTAAATATCGAGTGGCTGGTCTCTTACTCCTTATTTGGTGGGGCTATTTGTAGAATAGCTTGAGGTGCATGACGTTTCAGCTATTTTGAATGGGTTTGCCTGACTCTACCGTCATCAACTTGTAGGCTCATTCTCCAATGACTTTTGTGATGATGTATGAGACCTCTCATGTAGGCCCAGGTTTTCCATCTCCAATCTCCTTAGTGTTTTGGAAGCTTATATCTATAACCCAATCTCATTCCTTGAAAGTGCGACATATGACGTTCTTGTGGAAGTGGTTGGCCATTCTCTGCTAGTGGGTAGCGAGTCGTATCAAGGCATGTTCCCTTACCTTATCAATGATATCGAGACACTGGTTCCTAAGCTATCTATGGATTCATCCCTGAGCCAATGGTAGCGGAGGATGGAACATATCCTTAAGCAGGTGTGATTGTTTCAGTTCCAAAAGCCAATGATAAAGGTCTTTCACCGGTCGAGGAACGTATTGTTATTTGATACAACCAAATTACTCATGGGATTTTGTCCACCCACGCTCTCTTAGCTTTCTCCAATCATTTTTTCAAAGTGTTAAGGATGGTCTTGTTGGAAGACTCGGCCAGTCTGTTGGCTTGAGGGAAGCGTGGAGTTGAGAAGCTGAGCTTGATTCCCCAATTTCTGTAGAAGTCTTAAAGCGATGGCTATTAATTGAGAGCTTTTTCCATCAGTGACTATCTCATTGAGCATCTGTACGAACCAAAAATGAGCCAAGGATAAAACCGTCATTTACCTTAAAACCAAAATGGTATGCAAAGCCGAAAGTAAAGGCCAGGCCCAAAAGATTTATGTATTATTGTATTACAATTAAGTCATAAGCCTGAAGACAAAAACCCTAATTATATCAACTACTCTTCTTCTACTTTGCCCGACACGAAACCTATTCCCACCTGCCCAGACTTTTTATCAAATACACAAAGCACGTGGTGGGACTTATGCCAGCTGCCAATGATGATAATCTTCATCTAAAATGGAACGAAATTCGAGAGACAGGCAGGGTTCAACTTCTTCTTACAAGTCTCTGCTCTCTGACACTATCTAGAGTATTCCATCTCCTTAAACACTTATCACCGCCCTCACGGCTACCAAAAGAATTTAAGGTAACATCAAACCTTACTTTCACATTTTACGTATTTACTGATCATTTCATACTACTGACTTGGGCGTCGGAGTGTCCCCGGTACCTACCACACCGTAGACAATCTACTCCCATTCATTCTTCATTCTTTTTTTTTGCAGGATTGTTAGTGCCCCCATTTCCAAATTCTGATTGTGGACCTCGGCCGAAATCCAGCATCCACAATTTGGCGCCCACCGTGGGGCCCTAGCAATAGTTTGCAAACAAGATTTTGCATTCTATCTACCAGCAGTCACAGCTTAGTAATTCATGGCTTCAAGCAATGACAGACAACCGATCCAATGGCACCACAACTGGCCACTCTACAGGAGAGATTAAAAGCTTTGGAAGAGGAAAATTTAACCATTCGTATTCCAACATGAACCTTCAGAAACAGTTGGAGTTAATTTCATCCCATCTCGTCGGCATCATGATATCTCAGATCAGAATAACCGTATCACACACCAGTCAATCTCTTGGGAGCATTTAACGAAACAACAGATAACATTCCATCAAATGATGAGGACCAGAGGGACCTACCAAATTCTCCCATCAACCAAGCTCAACAAGTTGCCATCGCTATGAGAAGGGAAATGAAGGAATTTAAAGAAGCAATCATGTCCAGCCTTCCAGGAGTGAAACTACCAATAAAGAAGAGCAGAGTTGGAACCATTTCTGACACCCCCTTCACGGAAAACATTACATCCATTGAGTTACCGCGGAAGTTCAGTCCACCCGACATGAAACTATATGATGGATCCACAGACCCAGACGACCATGTCATCCATTACAAGTACAAAATGATGTCAACTGGCTTAGCTCCTCTTCAATGGGAAGCAGGTATGTGCAGAGGATTTGGAGAAACTTTGGGAGGCCCTGCCCTTACGTGGTTCATCAATCTACCATACAGATCCATCAAGTCCTATCAACAGTTGGCAGACAAGTTTGTGGAGCATTTCGCCAGCTCTTGCAAACTTGAAAAAACTACTGACGACCTTAGTACCATCCAGCAACGGAGGGGTGAATCCTTGCGAAGCTACGTGACCCGTTTCAACAAAGAGAGGATAACAATTCCAGATTTACATCAGCCGACAGCTGTGGAAGCTTTCAGAAACGGGTTACTTTGTGATAGCGGACTCTACAAAAAGTTAACTAAATTTCGATGCTACACAATGGACCAGGCCATGGCACGAGCTCAAGTCGAAATCAGATGGGAAGAAGACAAGAGAAATAAAAGGAAAGATAATTCCTCCATTGTACAAAATGAGAGAACGCCTCATACTTCCAAACGACATAAAGAATTCGCAAGAATGACACCTAGGCATCATTCAGAGAAAAGGAGTCACCCAAGGAAAGAACATCAGCCCCTCGAAGGGACTTTGATCGAAGACCCCTGCCATACAAACACAGGAAAGAGTTCAAGCAGAAAAGCCAAAACTCCCAGATTACAATTTTTCTATTTCTCCAGGAGAATTAGTTTTGGTATTAAAAAAATGGGAAATGAAGTAAGATGGCCTCCACGCAGCAGAGAAAGCTTCAAAAAGAAAGACACAAGTAAATGGTGTGAATTCCTTCGAGACTACGGCCATACGACGGCTGAATGTGTGGCATTTAGATTAGAAGTCCTAGAGCTGCTGAACAAGGATTTCTAAGAGATTTACTTACAGAGAAAGGGAAAGCTACATTCGCTCAGAGAAGTGAGAGGGGGACATGAAGAAGCACCAAATTCCACCTCCACCAATCGACAACACAGTGAATTTCATTTCAGGAGGATCGGAGATCAGTGGAGTTTCGTATTCAGCGGCCAAACGACATACCAGGGCTATCATGTCAAACATTCATCATTCCACAGTCTCTATGGGGAAAAAGTTTACAAATCTGATGATGGAGTTTTCAGACGACAGCAATTCCGGAAGTATGAACCCTCATCATGATTCTTTAGTGATCTCCCTATAGGTGGCGAATTTTATGGTCAAACGGATTCTGGTAGATACGGGATCTTCAGCCAACATCATCTTTGCAACTGCCTTAGCGGATATGGGAGCTGAACTGGGGAAAGTTAACAAACGAACAACGGTGTTAATCGGATTCAGTGGTGAGCAGAAATTTACTTTGGGAGAAATAAGTCTTCCAGTCTACGCATGAGGAATTAACCAAATGACTACTTTTCTAGTATTGGATTGTCCTTCTGCCTACAATCTTATCATCGGTAGGCCATGGATTCACGAAATGAGGTCCGTGTCATCCACTTATCATCAAACTCTAAAGTTTCCAACGAAGTGGGGGGTTCAGGAAATAAGGGGTGATAGGATTGCCTCGAGAGGATGCTACCAGACGACAATGAAAGCTAAGATCCAATCAGCATAGCAATTACAGAGCGGGCCTCATCCTTCGGAGCCTACACTCCCAGTATTGAAGAACTGGACGAGGTCCAAATTCATCCAGAACATGCAGATCAAAAACTCAAATAGGAGCAAATCTGGATCCCAAGCTTCGAGCAGACTTGAGTGATTTTTTGCAAAAACAACACGACCGATTCGCATGGTCGCATGAAGACATGACATGGATTGATCCTGGGTTGATCACCCATCAACTCCACATAGATCCAGACTACCCTCCTGTCCAGCAAAAAAGAAGAAAGTTCGCCCCAAAAGAAATCAGATCATTGATGAAGAAGTCCAGAAATTGTTACAAAATGGTGCCATCAAAGAAGTACAGTTCCCAGACTGGTTAGCCAACGTGGTGGTAGTACGAAAGAAAAATGGAAAGTGGAGAGTTTGTATTGACTTCACAGACCTGAACAAGGCATGCCCGAAGGATTCTTTCCCACTGCCACACATCGATCAAATGGTTGATGCTACAGCCGGGCATGAATTGTTGAGTTTCATGGATGCATATTCTGGGTACAATCAAATCCTTATGCATTCAGACGACCAAGAGAAGACAGCCTTTGTGACCAATAAAGGCATTTTTGTTACAAAGTGATGCCCTTCGGCCTCAAAAATGCGGGAGCTACTTATCAAAGAATGGTCAACAAGATGTTCTCTCAACAGATTGGGAAAACAATGGAGGTTTACGTAGACGACATGCTGGTGAAATCTTCAAGATCTGATCAGCATCTACAGCACTTGGAGAAGCATTCAACATAATGAATAAGTATGGGATGAAGTTGAATCCAACAAAATGTGCATTTGGAGTAGCCTCTGGGAAGTTCTTGGGATATGTTGTCACGCGACGAGGCATTGAAGCAAATCCTGATCAAATCAAATCCATTCTTGAAATTCCCTCTCCTACCTGCCCAAAAGATGTTATGCGGCTAGCAGGAAGAATTGCAGCTTTAAATAGATTCATCTCCAAGTCCACAGATAAGAGTTTTATGTTCTTCTCAGCCCTAAAGAAAGCAAAAAACTTTGAGTGGACTCCAGCCTGTGAAGAAGCTCTCAAAGAACTCAAGCGATACTTAACGTCGCCACCATTGTTGTCAAAACCACTCGACAATGAAAGGCTTTTCCTATACTTAGGAGTCTCAGATCAAGCTGTGAGCGCTGTTTTGATCAGAGAAGACAACAACACCCAACTTCCAGTCTACTACGTAAGCAAGGCATTGCTTGATGCGGAATCACGTTACTCACATTTGGAAAAACTTGTACTGGCCTTGGTAATGTCAGCAAGAAAGCTACGACCATACTTTCAGGGACACCCAATCACAGTTTATTCAGAGTATCCCCTAAGGAGCATTCTTCATAAGCCAGAGTTGTCTGGAAGGTTAACGAAATGGGCGGTCGAATTGGGAGAACACGACATCACTTACCAGCCCAGGACAGCAATCAAATCTCAAGCGTTGGCTGATTTTGTTGCTGACTTCAGTCTCAATCAGAGGGTTTCAATAGATGAAGAAGTCAGTTCAATCCAGACCACATCACTTTGGAAGCTTGCAGTCGACGGTTCCAGCAATAAGAAAGGATGCGGTCTTGGGGTGGTGATCACTACTCCTGATGGAGATATACTACGACAAGCAATCAAATGTGGATTCAGGGTTACAAACAATGAGGCGGAATATGAGGCGTTGATAGCAGGAATCAGTTTGGCTAAAGAACTTGGAGCAAGCAGAATAAAAGTGGTATCAGATTCTCAACTGATAGTCAACCAACTCCAAGGATCATATCAAGCTCGAGATCTTCAAATGTCATCCTACTTAATGAAAGTGAAAGAAATCCAGTCGACGTTTGAAGAATTTACAATAACCCAAGTTCCGACGATGCAGGGGGATAAACCAAAATCCATTCCGGTAGTGTATTTGAATTGGCCAGCAATTTGGAAAGAAAGCAAGGAGATCACCACCATCACATCAAGCGACTCATGGATGACGCCACTCATGAAATATTTACAAGAAGGACTACTTCCAGACGATAAAACTGAAGCGAGAAAGATTCAGAGACAGGCAGCAAGATTTACCGTCTTCAACGGACAGTTGTTGAAAAGGTCATTCTCTGGACCATATTTAAAATGTCTTACTCACGACCAAGCACATCACGTATTGTCAGAATTGCATGAAGGAGAATGTGGAAACCATTCTGGAGGACGTAGCCTCGCTCTACGCGCCCATTCGACTGGGTATTACTGGCCAACTATGAGAATTGATTCAGCTAATTATACGAAGAAATGCGAGAAATGTCAAAGGTTCGCTCCGATTTCACATCTCCCTCCTGAGAAATTAAATCCCACTCTCTCCCCGTGGCCATTCATGAAATGGGGAATGGATATTGTGGGAAAGCTACCAACCGCCCCTGGTCAACGAGTCTACATGCTGGTGTTAACAGATTATTTTTCAAAGTGGATTGAGGCAGACTCTTTCGCCAAGATACGAGATAGAGAAGTTCAATCATTTGTTTGGAAGAACATCATATGTCGATACGGCGTTCCCAAAGAGATTGTGACTGATAATGGTTCACAATTTATCAGCAATCACTTCCAAGACTTCTGCAAAAATTGGAGGATCAAATTAAGTTTTTCAACCCCTCGATTCCCACAAGCAAATGGTCAAGCCGAGTCTTCCAACAAGACAATTTTAAATACTCTGAAGAAAAGATTGGAAAAAGCAAAAGGAGCCTGGGCGGATGAACTACCAGGAGTCTTATGGTCCTATAGGACGACTATCCGTTCCTCCACAGGAGAAACTCCATTCTCTCTTGCATTTGGGACAGAAGCTGTGATACCAACTGAAGAAACCATCCCATCTCCCCGTTACCAATGGCTCAACGATGATACGAATCAACAACTTATGAATTTTAACCTGGAAACAATTGAAGAATTGAGGGATCGTGCATCCATTCGACTAGCGACGCATCGACAAAGAATGACTAGATATTTCAACAAAAATGTCAGAAGCAGAACATTCAAGGAAGGGGATTGGGTACTACGAAGAGTTTTCAAAATACAAAAGAAGTTGGAGATGGAAAGTTGGGGCCAAATTGGGAAGGGCCATACATCATCACAAGAGTTGTTGGACATGGAGCCTACAAATTACGAACAACTGAGGAGACAAATTCACAATAGTTGGAATGCAATTCACCTTAAGCAATTTTACCGGTAATTTATGCGTGCATTTATTTATATTTGAGGGTTCAGAGTGATTTTTTACTTTATGTATTGCGATTCGACTTAATAACTAATCTCATTTGAAATATTATCCCAAAATATCATTAAGTCATTAAAATTGTTCTACAAAGGCGATAAATTAAAATTAAAATTACAAAGAGATTCAAATTTCTGGAGCAGCTTCTTCCGGAATGCGTTCAGCAACAGCTTCAGGTGCAGGAATATCTTGAACTTGAATAGTCGGCTCAATTTCCATTCGACTAAGTTCTTCATTCTTCTTGTCCATTTCTTGAACTTCAACCGCTTCCTTGCCGTCAATTATTTCTTTCTCAGCCACTTTAGAGTCGACCTCTTCACCTTTCTCTTCCTCATCACCCTCGTCGGAAGAAGAAATTCCTTCCAGTAATCGGTCATACTCTTGAATCCATTTCTCTGGTTCCCAAGCTGCTGTATTCCCTTCAAGGAAATCCTTCATCAGATTACTTCTTTCGTTCTTCATCATTGATTCAAGAGCAATCCCTTCAAGATTCTCAAGCAATTCATCATTCTCCTTCTTCACATTTTCGAACGCTTCCTTATAACCCTCTATTGTAACCTCAGAGGTTTCCTTTTCCAACTGAAGAGTAGCTTTCACCTCCTTCAACTCCTTTTCCAATTCAGCATTCCTTTTTCCAAGCGACTTCATTTGGACCATTTCCTTTTTCATTGCTGCGAATGATTTTTCCATTTCTCTCTGCTTCCTGAGATTTGATTCGACGTACCGTTGCATGTGCAAGCTACACTCCATTGCCTGCAAAAAACACTTGATTAGAGTCCATTCTACAAATTATAATGAGAAATTTTTTATTTACTTCTTACTTGGTAATTTAAGCTGCAGCCTTTTCATTGACTCGACGGGGCCAATCTTGGATAGCCTTTGTTCGTCCTCGTCCAGTAGAAGTTTCTTGATAAAAGGGTCAAGGCTTGATGGGTCAGAAATTGCAGTCGACCCTGAAGGAATCCTGACAATTATATTGTCAATGTCTTCAATTTCATCCGCTTTCCTTTTCCCCCCTTTGACAATGATTTCAGTCGACTTCCCTTTAGTCTTTGGAGTTCCAGTCGACACAACTTGTTGTGTTTCTGGAACCTCCACTTCTGGCTCCTTTATCCTAAGCTTCCTAGCCTTCTTTCGGCTTTTCAATTCATCAATTGAAGCTACCTTTATTTGCCTCGACATCATATCCTCTGCGCATAAAATTTCTTTTGGAGTTAAAGTCTTTATAAACCACACATTTCCGTATAAAGCTCGAATCGACCGAGTACAGTAGATGACTTCCAATACGTGTTTAGAAAGTGCCAAAGGGGTAGATGTACCTTCTGATTCGAAGATTTCTTTCCACACTGATGTTGCCCTTAATCTCTGCTCTACCAAGATTATTCTCCAATCTCTTTGTTCGACGGGAAGGTCAAGAAGAACTTTAGTATTGGACAAAATTTGAGGTGTTTTCGAACGAAAAACTATTTCGAAATGGACCTGCATAACAACAATCCACACATTAGCATCAAACGACAACAACATTGATAAATTATCAATAAGTTGAAGGAACTGATACTCACTAAATACACTCCAATATTCTGAAACACGACCCATTCCAGTCGACCCAAAGATACCCTCATTCCTCACAAAGAAATAATCCGACTGCCAATTACCCCTATCGTTCGTTGGAAGCCCCACAACTATTTGTTCCCTCTTACGACGAAGATACAAAGTATATCTCCCATTTTTCAGTTAAGTGCTCCTTGAGATAGTATGAGTATACAACGTCCTTCACCTCAAAAAATAATCCTTGCTCGAATGCTAAACATTCAATCGACAATAATATCCTCCAAGCATTCGGCATTAGTTGAGAAGGAGCGATCCCATAGTGATCCAAAACTTCCCAAGCTAACCTCGGTATGAGGAATCTAAGTCCATTAGAAAACAGTACTACATAAAATCCAATCCACCCGGGAATTTTATAGTCGATTCTTTCAGTCGGCAAGGGCACCCTCAACTCCATTGATCTAGGAAATCTGTACTTAATCCTAATTTCCATCAGCAAGCTAGCCGTCATCCGACTAGCTGGATTCTTGGTTAGCAAGTTGGTCGGCTCACTTGTGCTCACCGCTCCACTAAACTCCTCAACTGCTGCCAATGATCTAATAGGAATCGCATGCACGGGAATTTCATGCGACAAAATGGTAACGGGTTCCCTCATCGGATAATTCTTGACGCGACCAGTCCCTTAATGATTTTTCTTCTGTTGATTCACTCGATGATACTCCTACGAATTTATCAATCTGTTCGCCTAAACTTTCTAAAGATTCTCCACTCGACATATTCTACTCGACGAGTCTACAAACAAATAATTTCTAAGATTTGGGTTTCTTTAAAGATCAAATCCTACTCCCCTCTCCAAACACAAATCCACCAAATAACGTATGATTCAAAAGATCAAACAACCTAATTTAGCTAAGAACAGTTTGAAGCTACTCTATGAATATTCAAAGGAAATGAAGAACGCGAAGAGAGTTTTGAAGAAGTACCTTGGAGCCTTGAAGTTCTCTCCCAAATCGTTGATCTTGTGAATGAAACAAATGAACCCATCAAGCCATTCTTATACAACTTCTTTTGGCGGTTCATTTCCCGCCAAAAGACTCCTCGTTATTCGCGTTAGGTTTTACTTCTTTAAACGACACGTGGAAGATCTAGGAAATAATAAATATTTCGTCGAAAAGAATGGTGAATTCTGGATTATCACAACTTGACACCACTTGCTCTCAGCAACTAAATTCTCTTCACAACTGCCTTCACCATCTGACACGACATCATTAGATTTGAAGGTCGCTTTCATTCAAGAAATATTTATTTGGGCAAACCCCGATGCATGCCTTCTAATCACTCGACGCATGATAAAATTATTGAATAGATTGTGTGTTTGACGCATTTCAAGTGGAACTCTGAACCTACATTTGGTTCAGTCGACAAAGGGACATTCCCCATGACTCTTGTCGAGTCAAGTTAAACTCCTGAACCTACATTTGGTTCAGTCGACTAAGGGACATTCCCCATGACTCTTGTCGAGTCAAGTTGGAACTCCTGAACCTACATTTGGTTCAGTCGACTAAGGGACATTCCCCATGACTCTTGTCGAGTCAAGTTGGAACTCTGAACCTACATTTGGTTCAGTCGACAAAGGGACATTCCCCATGACTCTTGAGGAGTCAAGTTGAACTCCTGAACCTACATTTGGTTCAGTCGACTAAGGGACATTCCCCATGACTCTTGTCGAGTCAAGTTGAACTCCTGAACCTACATTTGGTTCAGTCGACTAAGGGACATTCCCCATGACTCTTGTCGAGTCAAGTTGAACTCCTGAACCTACATTCGGTTCAGTCGACTAAGGGACATTCCCCATGACTCTTGAGGAGTCAAGTTGAACTCCTGAACCTACATTTGGTTCAGTCGACTAAGGGACATTCCCCAAATCGTGTGGAGTCAAGTGGAACTCCTGAACCTACATTTGGTTCAGTCGACAAAGGGACATTCCCCATGACTCTTGTCGAGTCAAGTTAAACTCCTGAACCTACACTTGGTTCAGTCGACTAAGGGACATTCCCCATGACTCTTGTCGAGTCAAGTTGGAACTCCTGAACCTACATTTGGTTCAGTCGACAAAGGGACATTCCCCATGACTCTTGAGGAGTCAAGTTGAACTCCTGAACCTACATTTGGTTCAGTCGACTAAGGGACATTCCCCATGACTCTTGTCGAGTCAAGTGGAACTCCTGAACCTACATTTGGTTCAGTCGACTAAGGGACATTCCCCATGACTCTTGAGGAGTCAAGTTGAACTCCTGAACCTACATTTGGTTCAGTCGACTAAGGGACATTCCCCATGACTCTTGTCGAGTCAAGTTGAACTCCTGAACCTACATTTGGTTCAGTCGACTAAGGGACATTCCCCATGACTCTTGTCGAGTCAAGTTGAACTCCTGAACCTACATTCGGTTCAGTCGACTAAGGGACATTCCCCATGACTCTTGAGGAGTCAAGTTGAACTCCTGAACCTACATTTGGTTCAGTCGACTAAGGGACATTCCCCATAAATCGTGTGGAGTCAAGTGGAACTCCTGAACCTACATTTGGTTCAGTCGACAAAGGGACATTCCCCATGACTCTTGTCGAGTCAAGTTAAACTCCTGAACCTACATTGGTTCAGTCGACTAAGGGACATTCCCCATGACTCTTGTCGAGTCAAGTTGGAACTCCCTGAACCTACATTTGGTTCAGTCGACAAAGGGACATTCCCCATGTCTCTTGAGGAGTCAAGTTGAACTCCTGAACCTACATTTGGTTCAGTCGACTAAGGGACATTCCCCATGACTCTTGTCGAGTCAAGTGGAACTCCTGAACCTACATTTGGTTCAGTCGACTAAGGGACATTCCCCATGACTCTTGAGGAGTCAAGTTGAACTCCTGAACCTACATTTGGTTCAGTCGACTAAGGGACATTCCCCATGACTCTTGTGGAGTCAAGTGGAACTCCTGAACCTACATTTGGTTCAGTCGACAAAGGGACATTCCCCATGACTCTTGTCGAGTCAAGTTGGAACTCCTGAACCTACACTTGGTTCAGTCGACAAAGGGACATTCCCCATGTCTCTTGAGGAGTCAAGTTGAACTCCTGAACCTACATTTGGTTCAGTCGACTAAGGGACATTCCCCATGACTCTTGTCGAGTCAAGTGGAACTCCTGAACCTACATTTGGTTCAGTCGACTAAGGGACATTCCCCATGACTCTTGTCGAGTCAGATGGAACTCCTGAACCTACATTTGGTTCAGTCGACAAAGGGACATTCCCCATGACTCTTGTCGAGTCAAGTTAAACTCCTGAACCTACATTTGGTTCAGTCGACAAAGGGACATTCCCCATGACTCTTGTCGAGTCAAGTTAAACTCCTGAACCTACATTTGGTTCAGTCGACTAAAGGACATTCCCAATGACTCTTGTCGAGTCAAATGGAACTCCTGAACCTACATTTGGTTCAGTCGACAAAGGGACATTCCCCATGACTCTTGTCGAGTCAAGTTAAACTCCTGAACCTACATTTGTTTTAGTCGACTAAGGGACATTCCCCATGACTCTTGTCGAGTCAAGTTGGAACTCCTGAACCTACATTTGGTTCAGTCGACTAAGGGACATTCCCCATGACTCTTGTCGAGTCGAGTTGGAACTCCTGAACCTACATTTGGTTCAGTCGATAAAGGGACATTCCCCATGACTCTTGAGGAGTCGAGTTGGAACTCCTGAACCTACATTTGGTTCAGTCGATAAAGGGACATTCCCCATGACTCTTGAGGAGTCAAGTTGAACTCCTGAACCTACATTTGGTTCAGTCGACTAAGGGACATTCCCCATGACTCTTGTCGAGTCGAGTTGGAACTCCTGAACCTACATTTGGTTCAGTCGATAAAGGGACATTCCCCATGACTCTTGAGGAGTCAAGTTGAACTCCTGAACCTACATTTGGTTTAGTCGACTACGGGACATTCCCCATGACTCTTGTCGAGTCAAGTGGAACTCCTGAACCTACATTTGGTTCAGTCGACTAAGGGACATTCCCCATGACTCTTGTCGAGTCAAATGGAACTCCTGAACCTACATTTGGTTCAGTCGACAAAGGGACATTCCCCATGACTCTTGTCGAGTCAAGTTGTACTCCTGAACCTACATTTGGTTCAGTCAACAAAGGGACATTCCCCATGACTCTGGTCGAGACAAGTTGGACTCCTGAACCTACATTTGGTTCAGTCGACAAAGGGACATTCCCCTTGACTCTTATCGAGTCAAATGGAACTCCTGAACCTACATTTGGTTCAGTCGACAAAGGGACATTCCCCATGACTGTTGTCGAGTCAAGTGGAACTCCTAATCCTACATTCGGTTCAGTTGACCAGAGAATGTTCCCCATTACTTATGTCGAGTCAATAGTATCCATGGATCTTCAAAATGATCAGACGACCAGGAACCGATTCCCATATGTCAAGTCAAATCAGAAGGACTAAGACTTCGTCTGCCCAGATGATACACGCGATATATTCCAAAAACCCACATTTTGCACATATTCATATAAACCATTCGACAGAAGGTGATACATCCTTATCACATGCTTTTTATGATTAATATCATACGACACAAATGTATATACTCTCTAAGACAAAACTTTTTGACTTAGAGAGTAAGGGACAAACTGTACGAACCAAAAATGAGCCAAGGATAAAACCGTCATTTACCTTAAACCCAAAATGGTATGCAAAGCCCGAAAGTAAAGGCCAGGCCCAAAAGATTTATGTATTATTGTATTACAATTAAGTCATAAGCCTGAAGACAAAAACCCCTAATTATATCAACTACTCTTCTTCTACTTTGCCCGACACGAAACCTATTCCCACCTGCCCAGACTTTTTATCAAATACACAAAGCACGTGGTGGGACTTATGCCAGCTGCCAATGATGATAATCTTCATCTATAAAATGGAACGAAATTCGAGAGACATGGCAGGGTTCAACTTCTTTCTTACAAGTCTCTGCTCTCTGACACTATCTTAGAGTATTCCATCTCCTTAAACACTTATCACCGCCCTCACGGCTACCAAAAGAATTTAAGGTAACATCAAACCTTACTTTCACATTTTACGTATTTACTGATAATTTCATACTACTGACTTGGGCGTCGGAGTGTCCCCGGTACCTACCACACCGGTAGGCAATCTACTCCCATTCATTCTTCTTTGTTTTGCAGGATTGTTAGTGCCCCCATTTCCAAATTCTGATTGTGGACTCATTGAAAAAGAGCTGTTGGGAGCTTGCCAACGATGTCAATTCCCCACTTAATGAATGACCATGGCAAGAGTATGAGATTAAGCTTCTCTAGTACCATATGAGAAACTTGGGCGAACCTTTGGCACTTGTCGCATCGACGAGTGTAGTCTACTGAATTGGTTTATATGGTGGGCAAGTAGTAGTCTGCTGTGAGGGCATAATATGCCAAACTCCTTCCTCCTGAGTGGTTCCCACATTCTCCCTCGTGCAACTGAGCTATCATATTTTGGGCTTCTTCATTAGTAACATATTTAAGATCGGTCCCTAATTAAGATATTTTCACCAGTTGGTCGTCATACTGAGCGAATCTTGTAGTCCAGCGATCTTTCGAGCCTCAAATTTATCCTGTGGGAGTGTGTCGTCTTTCAAGTACTCAATCAATAAGGTTATCCAAGTGTCGACTGGGATGATCGCTGATCCGAGGGTGGTTAAGCCATCCACGTCAGAATCTCTACTATATGGACTTGTGAAATATTGAACTATTCATATGCCGACTGGAGCTCCTCCACCTTTGCTAAGCAAGCTGCCATTTGTGAGTCTTTTGCTTGGTATGATCCCTGGAGTTGGTTGACGATGAGTTGAGAGTCTGATTAGACCTCAATCTTCTCCACTCTAAGATCATTGGCTAGGGCCAATCTAGTAATCAATACTTCATACTCAGATTCATTGTTGGTAACCTTGAAGCCACACTTGACAGTCTGTTGTAGCATGTCTCATTCATGTGTCGTGAGTACGAGCCCAATTACGTATCCTCTTTTGTTACTAGAGCGATCTATTACAAGTTTCTATGTTTTTTTTGGCTGGATAAATTGGATCTCTATGATAGCTTGAGCTTGTTGGATGAGGGAGAAGTCTATCATAAAGTCTGCCAATGCTTGTGACTTGATTTCGATTTGAAGCTGGTAAGCTATATCATGTTCCCCCAACTTGACTGCCCATTTGATTAGTCTCTCGGGGAGCTCGTGCTTCTGGAGGATGTTCTTCATTGGATATATGGTGTAGACTGTGATTGGATGCGCCTGAAAGTATGGTAGTAAATTTCGATCCGACGTTACAAGGGCCAACACTGGCTTTTCCATTTGAGTATATCGTGTCTCCGTATTGAGTAGGGCTTTGCTTACATAGTAGACTGAGAGTTGTGTCTTATTATTTTCTCATACTAGGACTGCGCTCATTGCATGTTCATATACGTCCAAGTAAATATAGAGTCGCTCACCATCGAATGTCTTTGAGATAAATGGTGGAGTGGTCAAGTACTTCTTTAGTTTCTCTAAAGTTTCATAGCAGGCTGGCGTCCATTCAAAATCCTTGGATTTTTATAGATCAGAGAAAAATAAAAATCACTTGTCAGTAGACTTTAAAATAAATATGTTTAGGACAACCACTCTACCTACCAGACACATGACATCATTGGGGCATGCGAGAGAAGGAATGTTGAGTATGGACTTGATTTGATCTGGTTGGCCTATATCCCCCGTTGATTCACCATATACCCGAGGAATTTCCCAGATGACACCTCAAAAGCACACTTGGTGGGGTTCAGCTTCATGTTGTATTTCTTCATTATATCGAATGTTTGACCTAAGTGCCTCAATTGTCCACCATTTTTAGTGACTTTACTAACATATCATCAATATACCCCTCCATTGTTTTCCTTATTTACTAGGGAAATATCTGGTTGACAAGGCGTTGGTATGTGACTATCGTATTCTTGATTTCAAAATACATTACATTATAGCAGTAGATTCCAATGTTGGTGATGAAATATGTATTCTCTTGGTCATTTGGGTGCATCATGATTTGATTAAAGCCGAAATATGCATCCATGAAACTCAACAGTTCATGCCCTGCTGTAGCGCTGACCATTTTATCAATATGGGGTATAGGGAATAAGTCTTTTGGGCATGCCTTGTTCAAGTAAGTGAAGTCGATGCAGACTTGCCACTTTCCATTTTTTTTCAAAATACCACAACATTGGCGAGCCACTCGGGATATTGGACTTCCCCGATCGCTATGGTCCTTAGAAGATTATAAACCTCATCATTGATGACTTAGTTCCTTTCTGGAGCGAACTTTCTCATTTTTGCCTCACAGCAAGGCAGTCTGGATCCACATGAAGCTCGTGGGTTATTAATTCGGGGTTGATTTCGGTCATGTCTCGGTGTGACCAAGTAAAATAATCGTGTCAATCTTTAAAGAAGCTAATCAACTCTGACCGTGGCTTGGGCTCAAGTTGGGCACCGATATGAATTTATGATTCTCAAATAAGGGTGGATTTAGACCCCACCGAGTTCTTCTATTTTGGGCTGATCCGACTCGACTCAACGAGGCCCTTACTGTAATTGCTATGTGAATGCTGTATTGATCTTCAAAGTCATCTTGTAACAACTCATTGAGGCATGTTGATCTCCATTTATCTCATTCACTCCACATTTTGTGGGAAACCTAATAACCTGATAGAGGGTTAATGAGATTGCCTGCATGTCATAGATCCAAGGTCGGTCCATGATCATGTTGTATACAAAGGGGCAATCCAAAACAAGGAATATAGTCATTTTATTGACTCATCTCACGTATATGATGAGCATGACTTCTCATCGATTGAATTTCTGTTCTCCACTGAACTCAATCAACATAGTTGACCGTCGATTGATGATGCTCAACTATATGCCAATGTTTTCTAGAGTTATTGTGAAGATGATGTTGGCCGAGGATCCGGTATCGACCAACATACATTTGATAATGAAATTTTCCATATGCAGAGAAATTACAAGAGTGTCATGTGAGGGTTTATAAGGGTTGAGTTCTTGTCATCTGTGAACCCAATAGTCAAGTTGGTGAAATACTCTTCAAGTAACTTCGTTCTTTGGGGAATTATAGCCAATACTTACCTCGTGTGTCACTTGTCGACTGAGTAAGAAACACCATTGATATCTGAACCTCCAATGGTATGGTTGACCGTATTGTCGATTGGAGATGGTGGATGATGTCTACCATTTCTTTCTCCTCTCTCGTCTCTTCGAGCCAATGTACTTTTTCTTTTTCTATAAACAAGTCCTTGAGATACCTTTTATTTAGCAACTCCAATGCCTCCAACCTCAAGGCTACACAATCAGTAGTGAGATGCTCGTAGTCTCTGTGGAACTCGCACCATTTTGTAGAATCATTCTTGGATGATCATTCTCTTGGGCATTTCGGCCATCATATCATGCCTCCCATCTTCTTTATAATAGAGACCAAATCCCCCGGTGACTTGGTACAGTTATAGTCTGGGAGTTTCAGTTGGCTGGATGAAGACTGGTGCTGAACTGTGTAGGTTGAATGTCTGCGCTCATAATCCACGTTGATAGGATAATGTTCTTTTGTCCTTGGATTTCTTCGGTCTACTGATTGACGTGTCCCCACTTCTGAGTACTTCGATCATTTAGAGGGGTTTAGAGCCCTCTCCTTACTACGACTGCAAGGGATATCACGTTTCTTATTTATTTTTTCTTCCTCCTATCAGATTTTAATTTGTGTTAAAGCCATCGCTTGATTCTTGGTGTAGCATTAGAACTTTGTCAACTTCTTTTATAGTCCACTATCTGCGAGTAGAACGTTGCAAAAGGCTTCAAATGTCATCGGATAGTGGAGGTCCGATATGGAAACCTCTCTCTATTGAAGCATACGATGTAACTTCGTAAGGATTCTCCTTTTCGCTGCTAAATGGAGTTCAGGTCACTCCTGATTTTCTCGAAGTTACAAGAACTTGTGAAGTGCTCTACGAACTTGTCTGCTAGCTCCTAGCTCCTAGCAATATTCAATGGATTGATATGAGAAATTGATAAACCAGGTTAGGGCTGGGCCCGCTGATGTTTTATTGAATCCTCTACATATACCGTCCTCCCATTGGTTTGGCGCATGGTCCATAAACATCATCTTGTACTTATAGTGGACTATATGATCATCTGGGTCAGTAAACCCATCATATAGCCTAATGTCTAGAAGGCTGAACTTCTTAGGCAGTTCTACTGAAGTGATAGACTCGTGGAAGGATATATCTAAGATAGTTCTAGCCCGACTTTTCTTGATCTGGAGCCTTACATCAGGTAGGCTGGAAAGGATCGCCTCCCTGAATAGAAGAGATGACTTGCTGGGCAGGGTCTCATGGATGCAGATTGTTGGGCAGTTATCGCCATTGTGAGTGGTCTGTTGGGGGCCATGCGTGGTCTACAGCTTCATCAAAAGCCCACAACAGATTGGTTTGGAGCATGAGGCCACTGGGGGCAGATTTTGGAATCCCTACTACTGAAAAGTTGAAGTTATTTGCTCCAAATGCCTTTGGAAACTGGTGTTGGCACTCCGCTTTGTGAACTTATATTCTTCCAACTCCCGCAATTGTTCTTGCAGAGTGGCCAATTGAGCAAATATGGTTCCTGGAAACCATGAAGAGTTTGTGATTTTTGTCGTAGATTGACAAAAAGCTTTGTTTGCTATGAATCGTCGGAGACCCATGGTGGGCGCAAAATTATAGACGGTGAATTTCACCTTAGTCTACAATATAGATTTCATAGGATGGGGCACCAACGATCTTACAAAACAATGACAAATAGTATGCGAAGTAATTACCTACCGGTGTGGTGGACACTGTAGGTACTCATACACTCAAGTCAGTAATAATGACGAGCACAAAAGAGGAAGAACAAGGCAAAAATGTTACCTTGATCTCTGTGGTCTGTTACCGTGAGGGTGGTAGGCTGGTATTTTAGGGAATTATGTGCTTTGAAAATTCGAATATAAGAGTCAAAGCTTGAAAACCTCAATCCCTTGGACCCTTCTCCATTTATAGGCTATGAAAGTAACTTCTTAGTTGAATTATGATTCCTTGGAATAGTCAAATTTCAATCTTACTAATAGAGGTAGTTGAGTTGGGATTGAGTTAGGAGCGCCTAGGTATTTGAGGATTAGGTGTAACCCCGATTGTATTTGCATTTGACTTCGTATTTGTAGGTGATTTGCCTTTATCCAAATATTTGATTTTCTTATTGAGAATGAATAAGTCGTGTGTAGAGTGACAAACAATATCTACTGGGACATTACATGATATGAGGTAACGTCAGCTAGGACATTGTTAAAATAATATAGGCTAAGAATTAAGTAATATGACATGTGTCTCTTGGAAACTTTGGGTCGTGTAAACCTTGTAGGGGCTCGTGGGCCCTACATGTGAGTCATGTATGTAGGTTCAAGGGTGTTGATAGCCGACTATCGATAGTCATGTGATGAGCTGTCTAATTCCAATGTGTGTCGGCTGGAGGTTCCCTAGCATAGTGGAATTAGATTGAGCCTAAAAGTGATTATCGGCTAGAATGTCTATGTTGATTGGTCATTGGTAGCAGCCCGTGGGGTCATTTGGGCCAGATGAAGGCCATAAGACTTAATCTTGAGCAAATGAGCTTATTAGAAGCTCATGTATTGTTTGGGCCTAAGTGTCGACTGAGATGTAATATCGTTTGGATCCTTAACCTAAATTTGGCCTGAATATTTTTTAATCATGAGTAGGTGACCGAAATAAAGGAAAGTTATTGTAAATAATGTAGTCCCTCACTTTAATATTTACAAGTTTAGTTTATCCTATATTGGTTTGGGATAATAATCTTAACCTAATCTCTTCCTATAAATAGAGAACATCTCTTGTAATTTATAAATTAATTCATTCAGAATCAATAAGAAAAGCTTGCAGCTTTCCAATGTATCTTTCTCTTCTTATATTTCTCTCTTATTTTATAACACGTTATCAGCACGATTCGATATAATCAAAGACGAATCATAACATGCCAAAGCCTGAAGCCAATTGGCTATAATCAGAAATCATGAATATGACTTATGATTTATATACAGCTTTACAAGTTTTGCAATATAAATCAATCAGAAACAGAAGTTCTGAATTTCAATATTAAAACTAGAACCCGTAGTTCCAATTCAGAACCTGAAGTTCTGAATCTCAATCTTAAAATTAAAACTCGTAGTTCTAATTGAGAACCTGAAGTTCTGAATCTTAATATTGAAATTAGAACCCGTAGTTCTAATTCAGAACCTGAAGTTCTGAATCTCAATTTTAAAAATATAATATGTAGTTCTAATTCAGAAAATTAGAACCTGCATTTCTAATTCATTATATTATGTTTTATGTATTTTTATTATTGTTTTGATGAGTATGTTCTGTGGTTGCCATTAAATTGGATTCTCCATATCAGAAAATATTACAAATCTACAGTGTCATATATATGAACCTGAAGCTCTATACATGAATATGAAATTTTTGTTCTTGATATCGTATTATACAATTTTATTTCATGAGGTATAGATATTGAAATGTGAATCGAAGCCATGCGCTTGGAAAGTACCATCAAGGAAAATAAATATCCCTGAAGGATGAATATTTTCCTCTGCCATATTTTTACAAGAGAGCTTGAAGCTCTGACTACTATAAAAGACATAGATGGTTTATTATTATTGAGTGTGACTCAATTTTATCTAATATTACTTCACAGCTGAAATTGTGAGTTGAATTTTTTTAAAAATAAGATATTTATCATTTCCTGAAGTGAATATAAAATATATCATAATTGATATGTAAATATAAAGAATGACATGATTAATGTCATGACAACAGTCACGAATCCCCATGATGATAAAGTGATAAAAGTGGATATAACTAGCAGTTAAGAAATATTATAATGGCTAAAGATATAACAGATCTAGTTCACCTTAATGTGTCGAATCTCTTTGAAATTAAAGAGAGAAAATTAGATGCCAATTAGTACTTTATACTCTGTACTTTGTTTCTATTTTACTTCTAAATATTAATATTATTTGGAGTAAAACTATATACCATACATGGTCCTGTTGATATAATTGAAGGCCCTGAAAAGCGTCATAATCTTGTTAGTAATTGGAACTTCTAACATATTATCTCTTACATATTGCTATTTAAATAAGACAAGTTTCCTCTCTTTAAAAGAAAGGAAGTTTGCTGAAGTAAGCCCACAATTTCCTAGAATTAATTTACTATGTCTTATTTAAATTCTCGCACCAGTCAATCAAAAAATGAAGTGCGAATGATAGTTCATTTGTAGCAAATTATAAATCAATTACATGATGTATTCATATAGACATCAAAAGTAACCAAGTCACATATACTAGTTGTTACTACACTAACCCGTGTGATTGTTCTTGTTGAACAATCTAGAGAAAAAACAGCTAATGAATTATCTATTGCACATCAGAAACGTGATAGAACACTTGTTTCTAAAGATAATATTCCCCGAAAGAAGAAAATGAGAGATCTGGATCCAATTGAAAATAATACTCGAGCAATAATTATACCCATATTTTCTGAATCACTAGTTCCAGAAGAACTGATAGTCCCTGAAGAGACACTAGCCCTTGAAGAGGCTCAAAAATCCAAAAATGATGAACAATCTACTAATTATACTTATACAAGAGAAGTGTGAGATCGAAAGGAAATAATCATTGACAATGTGTTTGCATATACAATAGCTACTAAAATTACAAATGATTTTGAACATCAAACTGTCAATGAATGTAGACAAAGACATGATTGGCCTAAATGGAAAGAAACAATTCAAGCATAATTGACTTTTTTAGCCAAACGTGAAGTATTTGGACCTGTAGTCCAGACACTCGAAGATGTCAAACTCGTTGGTTACAAATGGGTGTTTTTACAAACAAATGTAATGAACATAATAAAATCATTAGATATAAAACGCGACTAGTTGCACAAGGTTTCTCGCAGAGACCATGTATTGACTATGAGGATACGTATTCTCCTATGAAAGATACAATTACGTTTCAATTTTTAATCAGTTTGACAGTCTCTGAATGACTGGACATGTGTCTTATGGACGTTGTGACAATATACTTTATGGCTCACTTGACATTGATATATACATGAAAATTCCCAAAGGATTGAAAATGCCTGAAGCATATAAATCAAAGAATCATAAACTGTGTTCAATAAAGTTACAACGATCATTATATGGATTGAAACAATCTGGACGCATGTGGTATAATCGTACATGAACTTAATTGGAACTCCTGAAGAGCTTTTAAAAAACTGTTGAATATTTGAAAAGAGAATTTGAGATGAAAGACTTGGGAAAATAAAATATTGTTTCGGCTTACAGATCGAGCATAAACCTAACAGAGTGTTTATCCATCAGTCTGTATATATTGAGAAGATTCTAAAACGTTTCAACATGGATAATGCTCATCCATTAAGTACTCTTATAGTAGTCTGATCTCTTGATCCTAAAAAGGATACATTTCGTCCTAAAAAAAATAATGAAGTGACACTTGATCCAGAAGTATCATATCTTAATGCAATTGATGCCTTATTATATTTAGCTCAATGCACCATACCATATATTACATTCAGGTAAATCAATGCATTTATTGGCAAGATTTAGCTTTGTGCCAATTTGACGACATTGGAATGACGTCAAACATATCTTATGTTGCCTTCATGGGACTAAAGACTTGAAATTGTTTTATTTAAATGCCAGGTCTTGTTGGTTATACAGATGCATGATATCTCTCCGACCATTATAAGGCACGTTCACAGACAATGTATGTTTTTACCTACAATAACACGACAATTTCATGATGATCTACAAAGCAGTCTTTTGTTGCTACATCCTCCAATCACTCAAAGATACTTGCACTACATGAAGCAAGTAGAGAATGTATATGGTTAAGGCCACTTATTCATCACATTCAGAGCATATGCAACTTAAACTCTACTACATATATTCCAACAGTGATATATGAAGATAATGTTGCATGTATTGCACAAATTAGAGGATGGTACATCAAGGAAAACATAACCAAGCACATCTCACCTAAATTCTTCTATACTCATGAGCTACATCAAAGTAAACAAATTGATATCAAACAAATACGTTCAACTGATAACTTTGCAGACCTATTTTCTAAATCTTTACCGACATCAACATTTGAGAAGCTTGTATATAGCATTGGCATGCGTCGATTTAGTAAATTAACTTCATGATATCTTTTGAGGGGAGTATTTTATCAGGGGGAGCGTATTCATTGATATGACAAGTTATAATTAGATAAAAGCACATTGTACTATTTTTCCTTCGACTAGATTTTATCCCACTGGGTTTTACTGGCAAGATTTTAATAAGATAATGTTGGGTTGGATAATTATTTTAAATTTAAAGTGATAGGGAAGTGTTGTAAATAATGTGGTCTCTCACTTTAATATTTACAAGTTTAGTTTATCTCACATTGGTTATAGATAATAATATTAACCTAATCTCTTCCTATAAATAGGGAACATCTATTGTAATTTATAAATTAATTCATTCAGAATCAATAAGAAAAGCCTGCAGCTTTCCAATGTATCTTTATCTTCTTCTATTTCTTTCTTATTTTACAAAAGTATAATTTTTCTATCCTTTAATTGAAAGCAAATATCATTATTTTTATAAGCAAGGCTTGAAACTCGTGCACTTGTTTCACATGTTATATCTATTATCACATAAGTGTGGCCGAAATTTGCCCGATAGAAAATGAATTTTTAAAAAATTTGAAAAATATTTAAATATTTTTAAATTTTTTGTTGATGGTGTTTTTTAAGCACTATGATATTTAAGCAGTACGGCAGGGGTAAAAGGGTAACTCCCTTCTTGATCGGACCACTAATGCCGACCCGACCATTCGATGTTGCATACGCCAATGGTAAGGGGCCGAGCACTTGGTGATCAGTGACTGACCACTAAAGATCGGATGACCAGGCATTATCAGATCGACAACAACATTCTCAATTCAAAAGACCATTGACCGACCTCATGAAGACCGAGGACGTGGCGAGATATGCTCCAGAAGATAAGACATCTTATTCTTACGGATAAGAAGATAAGTTATCCTATCTTCATGGGAAGTGAATGAGTCAGTGTCCTAATAGGATATGGAAAGTGAATGAGTCAGTGTCCTAATAGGATATGGGAAGTGAATGTAGTTTCGACTAGGAATTCTTATGGGAAAAGGAATCTGATTTCTTCACTATTATAAATAGAATGGGAAAGTGTAAGTAAGGGAAGGAAAAATCATTACCATCAGACTTGTAAACACGAAGCAGAGTAGAGACGCATATTTCAGTAATAAAGTATCACCTATTCTGTGCCAGTGGACGTATGTTGGATCTGATCCACCGAACCACGTTAAATCTCTTTTGTTGATTGGCGTATTTATCTGTCTTTTGCTAAATTTGCTTTTGGTTTCCCATAAACTAAACAAATTCACAGTTAAAGGAAGATTGTCTCCGGAGTAAAAAACCAATATTGTCCTGAGACCAAAATCAGCTATCAACAGTTGGTGCCGTCTGTGGGGAATCCAACGAAAAGCAGCTCGCGTGGTAAGACAATGGCAGAAGGTGGAAATCGCCAGTCATTGGGGAGTTCAACAGCAGAATGGATGGAGAAAATAGAGGAAAATATGAGGAAAGAAATGGAGGAAAATCAAAACCTATTGAAGTCCATGATGAACAGACTGGAGAGGATGGGAAGAACAAATAATGAAAGTTTGAAGCCGAGCCAGTCGGAAGAGAGGCGAAATAGCGGAAGGAAAAAAGGTTAGTTCAGATGAGAGCGAAGACGAATGACCTAGGAAGGAAAGGGTCCCAATGGGATGATACGTGGGAAGAACAAGAGGGCGATAGTCGCTAGATTATCTTCCTATGATAGCCCCCCCCGCGACCCAGAAGAGGAGATATGAAGGTGGTGAGACTAGGACGGGAAATCGCAGTCATAGGAACGCCGCACCCGGGTGACAGACGCGAAAAGGCCGCATGAGGCGCACGGTAACACAGAGACTATAAAATCTTGGTTTAAGAAAAGAAAAGGCCAATGGGAAGGTGAACTCAAACTGACACCGGGAATGCTCCGGGATGGCGAGGTTTTGATCTCCCTTCACAGAGAAAATAAGGTTCGGTAAATTCCCAAGACGATTCAACATGCCGTCCCTGACGCCCTACACAAAGGCCCATACTGATCCAACATCTCATATTGAGAGTTTTGTCCTATTGATGGAGGTCAAGGATGCAGGGGATGCCGTTTGCAAAGTTTTTTTCCCCATAACCTTTGGGAGGATCTGCCATTCTTTGGTTCAAGAACGTCTACCCCAAGTAGCAGCGGAAGCTTCGCGCAACCAGGAAGTCATTTGTTCTACACTCTCAAAGAGGCATGCGTCCCAAAGAAATGGTGGGAGAATGAGACTGATGAAGCACTGTGATGATGGAGCCCCTGAGGAATTTTATTGAAAGATCCACAATTTTGTTGGGGTTGGTGCTCAGAGCGCCAATCCGGACCGTATTTATGTCTGATTCATGAATACGAACATCCCCTTATTCCATAATATTACTTATTTATGGTTGCACCTCTTGTTCTTATATACGTATTCGATCTGATTACGATTAGATTGAAACTAAATGTGGTTTAGTGATATGTATATATTAGACAAAGGCCCGATAATATATAATGCAGTACACAGTTACAAAGTTAGTTTGTAATTGACATTGGGAAGTGTCACTGCTATATGTATATGATATTATCAAACATAGTTCCTGGTCAAGATTTGCTAACACGGGTCGGTTAGTCAAATCCGTTGAGACCAGTACATGTCGTATATCGAGACTTGGTCCGATGGTTTATCCCAATGAACCATGAGTCTAGGAGACTCGTATAGACGTGTAGGTGTTTATAGTGGATAAACACTGAACGGCTCACCGAAGATTCTTAATGGATGGTACGCCAACGTCAATAAGAATCTTCTCGGGTTGAGTAGCATAGTGGTCCTTCGACTTGAGACACCACTGTGGATGTATGAGACATCCTCCACACTTAGATGGCAGTCACGTCACCGATCTATTTAGATCAGACCTCCGCCTGTTCGTTGGGTGTGGATCGATCCTCAGGATATCCTGTGTGTGTCAAGATAGGATCCGTCAGTTCTGTGTACAGAGCATAGGTAGTCCATATATAATTAGCAGTCTGTTAAATCTGTGGCCACAGTATACATCGGAAGTAAGTTCCGAGTGTTATTTAGAGATTGCTAATAGATACGTCGACGAGATAATACCTATAGAGATTTGACGTTTACATCTATATCTCTGGGATTATCTGGATACCTGTGACGGAGGGATTATACGTATGCAATGACCTCGACCTGTATGATTCAGCTAGTTTATCCGTGATCGTCATAATCTACGGGTGGATAGATTATGGACATGAAATTGGATTTCGTGACGGATATACCTGAATCTAGAGAGTCTCAATAATGAAACATACTCGTAGAGCACTAGAGCAACATTTATGAATAATGATGATTATTTATAAATCGTTTAACGTTAAACGAAAAATACATGCGAACGGGCCGAACCGTCATTTCCTAATTAATGTGTATTTGTATTTAATATATGATATTATTAAATACACATTAATAAATAGTCAAATAAAGGTATTTGACATATATCATCAATATATGTATTTGAGATATTTAAAGTAAATATAATACATATATTTGATATATTTGTATTTAATTAATTATTTAATTATTTAATTGTTAAATGATTAATATAATTAAAATATAAATATATCACCAATGATAAAGTTAGGAAATGATTATAAGTGTAATTGTTGACTTTACATTAAAGGAAAAGGTTGTCAAATTGATTTTGACTTCTTAAGATATTTGTTCAAAATTGTTTGAAAATAAAAATATCTTTTTCCTTTATTTCTTCTAATTTCGGCCATACACTTAAATATAAGTTTATATTATTCTTAGTTGCATTTGTTGACTTAATTAAATATCTATAAAGTGTTATTAAGATATTTATGCAAGTTGACTAAATGTAAATTAAATGAAATTGAAATTGACATTTGGTATATTTGTATACAAATTTCGGCCAAGGCATTCTTTGTCCAAGTATATATTGTTTTCATTTCATTTCATTTGATAACCTAATACACTTTAAAGAAAACTCCATTAATGGAGCAAAGAAGCTTGTGAGAAAGAAAGAAGAAATCAAAGAAAGCTTGGATTTTAGTAAGTTTTTCCAACTTGCTATTAGAAGGAAAATGTTCCTTAGGATCTAGGCTTTAACATATGATGTTCTTAGGTTATTTCTTTCTTTATTCTTTGTGTTTTTGTTGATGGAAGTTTTGATGGAAGTGTTGAGCATGTATGATGAAGGAAGTTGTGACTATTGTAGTTATAAGCTTCTTTTAAGGTTTTGGAAACCATGTTGCTAATCTAGAGTTGTTGACCCACTCTTAGATGACCTAGATTTGATCTTGAGTTGTTTCATTGTGTTGAGACTTTGATTGGATGGAAGAAACATGATTGAAGTAATTGATTTAACCAATTTGGTCTAATTTGTCCAATTTGAAGAAATTGAAAAATTAGGGTTCATGACCAATTCCAAATTTGGGGGTTTTCATATATGTTGTGTGTATTTGGATGTGTATATGATGCATATAAAGTTTCATGTTCATTGGATTACATCTTGATGTGTTTTGATGCATGAAATGACAAAGTGCACAAATGGCACCTTGATGGTGCATTCGGCCAAATGATCAAAATTGGGATTTTTGGTTGCTTTTGGTGTTTTGATGTTTTGAACATGCTAAGTTCATCTTAGAAATGATTTAGAATCATTCAAAATTGATTAGATCAATTTCGGACTAAAATGGACAAAATACCAAGTAAAGGGCATTTCGGTAAATTCACTTGAATATGATTCATTTGAATTTTATTTCATAATTTGATTATTGGATAATTAAATAAATATGTTTATTTAATTAATCCGAGAAAAAGTTTTGAAATCGGAAATACGATCTTCCGCCGCTTCCGCTGCGTTACCGGATTTAGCCCCTAAAACCCCTACAAAATGGTATCAGAGCGAGTCTGATTCTAGGCCTCCATAAATGATTAGCTTGTTTTATTCAATGTTTAATCATGTTTTCTTGACTTTATACATGCATGTTATAATCTAATTAATTTGATTAGATTTAGGGTGTATGACACTTAATGGAATATCCCCGCTTAATAAGGTTTTAAAGTAACTAGTATTTGGAATACTTGTTTCTTGGTCCGTCTTGTCAATACGGTTTATAAATATCTTTTCGTTGACTACATCCGAGACCGTGCCTCTGCTGTGAGGGTGTAGCTGATAGAAATTTATTTATGCCGAATGTATATTAGATACTAGATAAATTCAAGCGAAAGCGGAATCCTGAACGTGCCCTAGCTGTCAGGGTTACGCAAGTAACTTGAGTTTATCATTGACAAGTTTAACCTTGGTACGTCTCCTTGTGGGCCTGCCTTCGCAGCGACAACGAGAAACGGCCAGGACCGGAACCTTGGAGTCACTAGTGAGTGATTGACAATTAGTTGTCTACCTGTGAATATACGTAGGTGAGACCGTGCCTCTGCTGTGAGTCGAAATATATTCATGGGGTCCTCTTCCCATTATGGAATTCGATTTAATTATTGAATTCTCGTCTTTCCGTTGGGGATTACGGCATTACGTAAAATAGTGGGAGGCACTGCTAAGTTTAAAATATTCCATAACTTAGGCAGTGTATGTTATTATGGAAATTGCCGCTTGTTTGTTTCCTTATTCTATTGTTTATATAGAATTAAACTTTTATTTACTGCACACATATTTTGATATGTTATCTGACTAGACTCTTGGTTGCAGTTATTCTAGAATAGGTTCTAGATACTACTAGACTAGGATATTATTAGATTAGTCTAAACCATCGGGAACTGTTGTTCCGATTTTCTTCAAAATAAAGATGGTTAATGACTTAGTTTCTAAGTCATGATAGATAATCTAGATAGATATCCCTTTAGGATATAATACTTTAGAGACAATAGTTTCTTATGCAGTAAGAATTGACTTGAATTAGTTCATGTCTCGAGATTCTTGACTGGCATTTAGAAAGCCCTATTAGGTATTTGTTTATCTAGTAATGACGTTTCTAAGCTTTAATTACCTTTAGAGGTAATGTGTCTGACACAATTTGCTAATCAGTTATTTACAATTGTTGTGAATAGTTGAATGCAAATAGTAAAGCTAAAGAAAGGAGATGCGTATATTTGTGTATAGAAAATATCGATTTTCACAATACTACAACTATAGGTATTGGATACCAGATCTCCCGTCTAGTTATTTGAAATATTGGTTAACGATTGTTTTGATATTTGATATCGGAACTTGCGACTATTGGATAGTCACTTGTTCTTTATAAACAATTTTACATATTTTATAATAACTAGTAGTGTCATTGACGTAGAGATAAACATTAAGAAAAATTATTCGGTAAAGTAAATAATTTAGAACGGTGCTTTATGAATTTAATCACTTAAGCATTGGATGCTTATTCCGTATGGTAAAGGATGGTTTGATACTAGATCACACCACACATCCTTATCCATTTAATGAATATTGTATTCAGGAAAGTGATTAAGATCTCGTTTAACCAATGATTGTCATTGGACCACCAAATTTATTTAACTGATACATTGGATGTATGTAGTTTAATAAATAATAATTGCTTAAGGTAGTTTTCTTTACTTCGTAACTTAGTTGATGAATTGTCATAACTTAGTTACGTGTTTCTGAAGGAACACATATTGAAAGTCTTGAAAGTATCAAGTACTTTCAATCCGTTCTGATGAAACGTAGATTGAACATTTTTGACTTGTTCAAATATATTCAATCTAAAGGTTTTAGAGAATTCTATCCTCAAAATTCATAACATGTCTTTGAACTGTTCAAAGATCTTTGATACGATCAAACGTATGAATTTAAAGCAATTAGTTCTAAGGTTATTTAGTGAATATGATTCATATTCAATATTGTTCTTCCACGATTCCATCTTGATGGAATTGAGTAGTGGGAGCAATCGAATCTTATATGATTTGATTCGTCTGATATTGAATGTTACCGAATTAGTTTCAATACTCTTGGGGTTATACTCCAGTAACACTAATTCATCTCTTTAATTAATGTTCCATTATTTTCTACAGTTGCATATATGATATGTATAGGTAGAAATTGAATCTTGAAAAGTTTGAGATTTCAATCTTTCTTTTATATAATAGTTATATAATGGAAATTACTTACACCTCGGAGGTATAAGTAAAAGTTTATCGTTTATTCTGTTTAATAGAATATTGTATTCTATTTAATAGAATATCTTTCCTACGATTCTAAGTAATAAAATCGTTTTATTACTTGGTGTGTAACATCAGATGTTAACTATTGTAGAAAAGACTTGACTTATTGAAGTCAAATGTGAGAATGATAAATTATAAATGGAACTATGTAATTAATAAGATGAAACAACCCTTATACATCTTCCGTACAAGTCCAATAGGATAACAGAATCATTCACGAGTATTTGATACTTAATGGTTCCGTTGTTTCTTATTGAAGAAAAATTATCCTATAACTTTTAATGGAAGCGATATTTGATATCGATTCTGGAAGTTCACCATTGAACCTTAGATCTAAGATTGTTCATAGCTTACTACGATCAAGTTTTGAACTTGATTACGCTTTCATTATGAATTAGTTCATGATATGTGCTAATTTTTGCACAACGAAAGCATGTGAGCTTATTAAAGGTTTGACCTTTACAGTATGACAGTGAGAAAAGTTATACTCAGCAAATCTATTGTAGATTCTGAGAAAACTTATCTCTAGTCACACTAATTGAACAATTAAAGATATATTGGTTAATGTTGATAATAAACTGTATATTTTAGCTAAAGAATGCAAAGTGGCGTTTTTGGATGACTTATTCAGATAAGAGATCAGTTGTGATTTCCTTATTTGAAGAGTTCATTCTGAAATGGCCCTAGAGTTTGTGTCTGCTGAGATCGCAGTTTAGTGTGCTAGCTTATAGAGCCTATTGTAGACTCGGATAAGTCTTCCAAATATGTGTTCTCTATTTTTGATATCGTCATTGTCTGATCTTGTCAAAGTATATAGAATACATATGTGATTAGAAGGGTTAGTGGGAGCGTACAATTACTTTCTAGTGTTATATATCTTACGACATTGTCATTATTATAGTAATAATGAGATGTTTGTGAGGTAAAAGATTTACCTAAGTCTTCTTTACTCCGTGAAAGCAGTGGGAGTAGTCTCTGTTATATTTGATATAAAGTTTTATATATGATATAAAACTTGGAGACTTGTGAGATACTCCTATTAGTCGTACATTAGATATGATCTAATGAAGGACATAACAAGGCTATCTGTATGACAGTTAGTATAACTGTTCGACAGTTATTGTATGTCTTATACATAGTATTCATCTTTCGTAAAGGATGATTCCTTTTTCGAAAGAGATATTGATTAGAATGTCTAAACAATATTATGTATCATTTGATGATGACATAGTGAATACTTTATTAATGCGATTATCGATGTCGATTTAATCGTAATTGTTACGAGTTATTTTGACATCCTATAGACCATATGATGGATCTTGAAACACGTTCTTTGTGATCTTTGAGATATTAAGAACGAGTTTCTAATTCATGGAGAATATAGTCTGCAACCATTAGGGTCATATTAGTTTTGAGACTAATTATGACGTTAGACAGTCTACGTCATAAAGAGTCACAAAAGCAGTGGGAGTGTCACGAAGGATTCTACTATTTAGTGGAATCAAATGCAACTTTTGAAGTATTGACTTATGAAGTTGCATAGTGACCTTTTAAATTAGAAGTTTTTGAATTGTTATTGTGCTTGCGGTTGTCCTCATAGTATTTTTGGATTTGATCCCTAAATACTTGGACAACTCAGTAGCTGTAGCATAATACTGATGTAGCATCCATTTCATATTAATGTATATTTAGATTCTACAAAATATGAATGATGCTGACTATGGGAAACGATGGAGTTTGTTTGACAAACTCAATATTCATAGCGGACTTGTTTGTTGCCTACCTCTTAAGTACTGGGTGAGCTTTTGAGGGCCATGTGCATACGATGCACATTGAGACGTGTATATGATACCGTGGATTGGCACTAGAGCAAGTGGGAGAAATTGTTGGGGTTGGTGCTCAGCGCCAATCCGGACCGTATTTATGTCTGATTCATGAATACGAACATCCCCTTATTCCATAATATTACTTATTTATGGTTGCACCTCTTGTTCTTATATACTATCGTATTCGATCTGATTACGATTAGATTGAAACTAAATGTGGTTTAGTGATATGTATATATTAGACAAAGGCCCGATAATATATAATGCAGTACACAGTTACAAAGTTAGTTTGTAATTGACATTGGGAAGTGTCACTGCTATATGATATTATCAAACATAGTTCCTGGTCAAGATTTGCTAACACGGGTCGGTTAGTCAAATCCGTTGAGACCAGTACATGTCGTATATCGAGACTTGGTCCGATGGTTTATCCCAATGAACCATGAGTCTAGGGAGACTCGTATAGACGTGTAGGTGTTTATAGTGGATAAACACTGAACGGCTCACCGAAGATTCTTAATGGATGGTACGCCAACGTCAATAAGAATCTTCTCGGGTTGAGTAGCATAGTGGTCCTTCGACTTGAGACACCACTGTGGATGTATGAGACATCCTCCACACTTAGATGGCAGTCACGTCACCGATCTATTTAGATCAGACCTCCGCCTGTTCGTTGGGTGTGGATCGATCCTCAGGATATCCTGTGTGTGTCAAGATAGGATCCGTCAGTTCTGTGTACAGAGCATAGGTAGTCCATATATTATTAGCAGTCTGTTAAATCTGTGGCCACAGTATACATCGGAAGTAAGTTCCGAGTGTTATTTAGAGATTGCTAATAGATACGTCGACGAGATAATACCTATAGAGATTTGACGTTCATCTATATCTCTGGGATTATCTGGATACCTGTGACGGAGGGATTATACGTATGCAATGACCTCGACCTGTATGATTCAGCTAGTTTATCCGTGATCGTCATAATCTACGGGTGGATAGATTATGGACATGAAATTGGATTTCGTGACGGATATACCTGAATCTAGAGAGTCTCAATAATGAAACATACTCGTAGAGCACTAGAGCAACATTTATGAATAATGATGATTATTTATAAATCGTTTAATCGTTAAACGAAAAATACATGCGAACGGGCCGAACCGTCATTTCCTAATTAATGTGTATTTGTATTTAATATATGATATTATTAAATACACATTAATAAATAGTCAAATAAAGGTATTTGACATATATCATCAATATATGTATTTGAGATATTTAAAGTAAATATAATACATATATTTGATATATTTGTATTTAATTAATTATTTAATTATTTAATTGTTAAATGATTAATATAATTAAAATATAAATATATCACCAAATGATAAAGTTAGGAATGATTATAAGTGTAAATGTTTGACTTTACATTAAAGGAAAAGGTTGTCAAATTGATTTTGACTTCTTAAGATATTTGTTCAAAATTGTTTGAAAATAAAAATATCTTTTTCCTTTATTTCTTTATAAATTCGGCCATAACACTTAATATAAGAGTTATATTTTCTTAGTTGCATTTGTTGACTTAATTAAATATCTAATAAAGTGTTATTAGATATTTATGCAAGTTGATAAATGTAAAGTAAATGAATTGAAATGAAATTTGGTATTTGTTTACACAATTTCGGCCAAGGGCATTCTTTGTCCAAGTATAATTGTTTTCATTTCATTTCATTTGATTAACCTAATACACTTTAAAGAAAACTCCATTAATGGAAGCAAAGGAAGCTTGTGAGAAAGAAAGAAGAAATCAAAGAAAGCTTGGATTTTAGTGAGTTTTTCCAACTTGCTATTAGAAAGGAAAATGTTCCTTAGGATCTAGGCTTTAACATATGATGTTCTTAGGTTATTTCTTTCTTTATTCCTTGTGTTTTTGTTGATGGAAGTTTTGATGGAAGTGTTGAGCATGTATGATGAAGGAAGGTTGTGACTATTGTAGTTATAAGCTTTCTTTTAAGGTTTTGGAAACCATGTTGCTAATCTAGAGTTGTTGACCCACTCTTAGATGACCTAGATTTGATCTTGAGTTGTTTCATTGTGTTGAGACTTTGATTGGATGGAAGAAACATGATTAAGTAATTGATTTAACCAATTTGGTCTAATTTGTCCAATTTGAAGAAATTGAAAAATTAGGGTTCATGACCAATTCCAAATTTGGGGTTTTCATATATGTTGTGTATTTGGATGTGTATATGATGCATATAAAGTTTCATGTTCATTGGATTACATCTTGATGTGTTTTGATGCATGAAATGACAAAGTGCACAATGGCAATTGATGTGCATTCGGCCAAATGAGTCAAAATGGGATTTTGTTTGCTTTGGTGTTTTGATGTTTTGAACATGCTAAGTTCATCTTAGAAATGATTTAGAATCATTCAAAATTGATTAGATCAATTTCGGACTAAAATGGACAAAATACCAATGTAAGGGCATTTCGGTAAATTCACTTGAATATGATTCATTTGAATTTTATTTCATAATTTGATTATTGGATAATTAAATAAATATGTTTATTTAATTAATCCGAGAAAAAGTTTTGAAATCGGAAGATACGATCTTCCGCCGCTTCCGCTGCGTTACGTTTACCCCTAAAACCCCCGGATATTTAGCCCTAACCCCTACAAATTTTGGTGCTCGAGGTCGGAGCGTACGAGTCATCGGAAGCGCTAAGAACGTCTCACAATGGAGGTCTGAAGGTCGGGAAGTTGTGGACTCCCTGAGGTTTTCAACAACGTCGGATTATCCACTGCCCTGGAGTTGGCCAGTATTTTTATCTTAATAAGGAGGAGAAAAAATTTTCCGGGAGTAGACACCCGAAAAGGCCAAGATACTCAGGTTAGACATCAGTGGGATTCGTCAGAAATTTGAGGAGACCAGTCCAGAGCAGAAGAAACTCAGACCGACACCTCCGAGTAGTCATGTTCAATAGATAAAGTCATATTCCAAGTCAACCGTGTCGCGGGGATGACAAATATACACCCCCCTGAACAAACTATGGCCCAGATAGTTCGGGAAATCCAGGATAAAGGTCCGTTGCTGATTCTAATTTGAGGAGGTTCCCGATTGAGGAGGGATAGTAAGGGCTTACTGTATCTACCATAACGTAAGGGGACATGCCACGAATGGGTGCAGAGACCTGCGGGAGCAGGTGGAAGACTTGGTGAAAGAAGGCTATCTCATGTGTACATAGACCATTCAGTTTTTGAGGTCGACCAAAGTTGATAGCGGAAGTCATCCGGTCGGATGCGGGAATGCTGAGATGTAGATATGATGTATTAAGAAGAGCCTTGCTTGTAGTGACCCTTGTAGAATTGCAAGAAAGGCAACTGATCCCAAAAATGTGAGTAAGACCTCTTCTGTCTTAGGTTGACATTGATTATGCTTGTTTGTTATGGCCCACACAATGGTTTTGATATTTGTTTTACGGCTCGGGTCTGCTCTTGTACCGCCGAGTCCGTTTTGTTGATATATGTTTTACGCTTTCGCTCGGTCTGCTCTTGTACCGCCGAGACCGATGTTTCTTTCCAGCTCGGGTCTGCTCTTGTACCATCGAGACCGATGTTTCTTTCCGGCTCGGGTATGCTCTTGTACCACCGAGACCGATGTTTCTTTCCGGCTTGGGTCTGCTCTTGTACCGCCGAGATCGATGTTTCTTTTCGGCTCGGGTATGCTCTTGTACCGCCGAGACCGATGTTTCTTTCCGGCTCGGGTCTGCTCTTGTACCGCCGAGACCGATGTTTCTTTCCGGCTCGGGGTTGGATTTCGTTCCGCCAAGGCCACTTGGTTATTCAGCTCGGGGCTGGATTTCGTTCCGCCAATGCCACTTGGTTATTCAGCTCGGGGCTGGATTTCGTTCCGTCGAGGCCTTATGGTTTATTCAGCTCGGGGTCGGGTTACGTCCTACCGAGTTGGCTTCTTTGGACTGGGGATGTAACATTCCCCCCATAGCCAAGTATTTCTTTCAGCTCGGGGTCGGGTTACGTCCCACTGAGTCGGCTTCTTTGGACTGGGGATGTAACATTCCCCCAGAGCCAAGTCTTTCTTTCAGCTCGGGGTCGGGTTACGTCCCACCGAGTCAGTTTCTTTGGACTGGGGATGTAACATTCCCCCAGAGCCAAGTCTTTCTTTCAGCTCGGGGTCGGGTTACGTCCCACCGAGTCGGCTTCTTGGACTGGGGATGTAAGATTCCCCCAGAGCCAAGTCTTTCTTTCAGCTCGGGGTCGGGTTACGTCCCACCGAGTCGGCTCTCTTTGGACTGGGGATGTAATATTCCCCCAGAGCCAAGTCTTTCCTCAGCTCGCGGTCGGATACGCCCACCGAGAGACTTATCATCGGCATGGGATCAGAGCATCTCCCCCATGGTAGGCCCTTTATTGGTCTGGGGAGGTGACATTCCCCCAGAGCCAAATGTTCTTCTCTGCTCGGGGTCGGGTTACGTCCCACCGAGTCGATCGTCATCAGCATAAGGGCAAATCATTTTCTCCACGGGTAGATATCGGGATCCTCGTTGACTGAGCACATGAAGGTGGCAGGAAGGACCAGATTTGCAGCCAAGACGTTTTTCTCTGCGGTTCCTGGAGTGACCACCGACGGATTCATCGGCACACCATCTTTTTTTATAGTTCCCGGCATCAACTCGCGAACTCGTTGTTACCGAGAACTAGGGGATAGATGTTGATGGTGTTTTTTAAACACTATGATATTTAAGCAGTACTGCAGGGGTAAAAGGGTAACTCCCTTCTTGATCGAGACCACTAATGCCGACCCGACCATTCGATGTTGCATACGCCAACGGTAAGGGGCCGAGCACTTGGTGATCAGTGACCGACCACTTAAGATCGGATGACCGGGCATGATCAGATCGACATCAGCATTCTCAGTTCAAAAGACCATTGACCGACCTCATGAAGACCGAGGACGTGGCGAGATATGCTCCAGAAGATAAGACATCTTATTCTTACGGATAAGAAGATAATTTATCCTATCTTCATGGGAAGTGAATGAGTCAGTGTCCTAATAGGATATGAGAAGTGAATGAGTCAGTGTCCTAATAGGATATGAGAAGTGAATGTAGTTTCGACTAGGAATTCTTATGGGAAAAGGAATTTGATTTCTTCACTATTATAAATAGAATGGGAAAGTGTAAGTAAGGGAAGGAAGAATCATTACCATCAGACTTGTAAACACGAAACAGAGCAGAGACGCATATTTCAGTAATAAAGTATCACCCGTTCTGTGCCCGTGGACGTATGTTGGATCTGATACACCGAACCACGTTAAATCTCTTTTGTCGATTGACGTATTTATCTGTATTTTGCTAAATTTGCTTTTGGTTTCCCATAAACTACAAAATTCACAGTTGGAGGAGGATTGTCTCGGGAGTAAAAAACCAATATTGTCCTGAGACGAAAATCAGCCGTCAACATTTTTGAATACTTAAAAATTAAAAAAAAAATTTAAGAATTTCTATATTTATAATTTTTTATATTAAACCTTAAAAATATATATTTATAATTAAAAAGTAATTTATATATTAAAAACTTATTTTTTATTAATAAAAATCGAACTCGAGCTAGGTTTTTTTTTGCTCAAGTTCAACCCAAGCTCTTAAAAAAAGACATTTGGGTCGTGCTAAAGCCCACTGGACAGGCTTTTGCCATCTCTGCAAGTATCATTAGGTGATGTATCATTACTTAGTAGTTTGCAATGTAGTTACCTTATTGGATGTTGCTGAACATTTAATAAAATCATTTCGACAAATGTAAAATTTTAAAGACAATAATATTTTTGGACTAGACCATGCTATTGTTCGGTTTAGTCCCAACGTATGTTCGCCTCTCACCGTCAACACTTCCAGTATATGCAACCATAAGAATATTTATTCTCTCATTTTTTTGGCCATATACTAATGATATTAATTTGGTTTGAGATCGCTTTAAATCATTAACATCTGGATTTTAGAGGTTTTAGATTTAAGCATGTTTGATATATTAATGTCCTATGATTTTAAACCCTTTTTTATATTCTTAATTTACCTTTTTTTTCTCTGAAGACAAATGAACTAATTAGGTAGGCTTATATTCTCGATTCCATCTTTAAAGTGAAACCTCCCTCCACCAAGACTCTTCTTCCATTTTTGAGACCCCACTAAGAGGACTCAAGCTCTCATCATCAGAGTTAGCTCCTATACCGCATCTATGAGTCTAATCTCTCGAATTTTTGAAATACTTCTAAAAGATTCTCGAATCAAAGTTAAGGTATCGGAACAAGATGATATTAGAGAATACAAATTTAAATGTTGAAAAATAGGTTGAAATGTTTTAAAATGGAGTTTCGTTGCTTTGGAAATCACGTAATTTAAATGATCGATTACGCGTATTTTTAGATATTTTTATGTGGCGGATTTTTGTTATTTTGGCTATAGAAATAGAAAACAAACTCTGATTGAGCTGATTCTTGAACAGTTTGTCTCATTTTTCTGAGACGAACAACTTTCGTATTGAACACATTTTGAAATTTATATCAGAATGGCCTCAAAAATATGGATTTCAGAAGAAGTACATTGTTAGAGACCTAGATGCAATTTCACGGAGACCTGAATGCAATTTTGTGAAAAGTTTCTATAAATACCCTAAGTTTTGAGAAGTTTCAAAATGGCTAAAGTTATCCAGAACCCACCACTCGACCCTCCATCTTCGCGCAAGAGAGAGGAAGTTCGACAGTCGGCCATCGCCGACCGGCACATTAGTATGGACATGATCGTCTGACCACCTTTGCATCCATTGGTGGCCGACGGCGTCCCAAAGGAGGCCGGAATCGGCCGAAAATAGAGGAAAAATGAGTGCAAACTTGGTGTATCGATCTCGGCTTGTCGTCTAGATCTACGTGTCAAGCCACCCACTAATTTGAAGCTCGTGGAATGTACTACGAGGTTACGCTGATGATTTTATCGATCGGTGCTCAGTTTCATGTAAAACGAGGAAGAAACACATATTGAACAGTGATACCCATTTGTACGGTTGTTTCGATTTGAATTTCGTTGATTCTTACGCATTCGTGGGGACCATTATGAGTCTGTTGGTGCCCTCGAAAGTTCTGTAAGACATCTCAGTAAAAACTTATTAATTTTGAGTAAAGTGTATAATGTTCGGATGCTTCAAGTAGATTTGTAGAGTTATGTATTGATGTGTATTGTGTGGATTGAGCTTGAATGTATTGAATATGTATAGTTGGTAGATTTCGAGTAAAATCAGAAAGAATTAGATCAATTTGACGGGTTAAGCGAGTTTCTGGTAAAACCCAGTTTCACGTATGTCAATATTTTGATGAACATAATGATATATATGAGTTAATTATGATGATATAATGATGTTTAGATGATTTCGGAATGTTCTGGAAGGTTTAGGATCATTCCATAGCGTTTTCGGAAATTTTTTCGAAAGATTTTCTGAAAAATACGTAATTCGGGGATTTAAGCTAACTTGTTGTCTTAAAATGATATATAATGATGTATTAAGAGTATTAGAATGGTTAAAGACTCGAAAGAATTTCGGATCCGTTCGTAATATTTTCAGACTTTTCGGAGGATTTTCTAGTTTTAGGACGAAAAGTGAATTCAATGTTATGGATTTGTAGTGTAGAATGTTCTAGAGTAATGAAGCTGAAATCGTTGAAATCAGACTTATTTTGGGTATTCCGAGAAAGTCCAAAGGTATATTATAGTTATGTCAGGAATTCCGTAAAATTATGATTCTAACCGTATTTCGCCATTTGTTTTGACAAATCTGATTATGATCATGAGTATTAGCATATCCATGTAGGTGTTACATGCGATGAATACCTGACATATTGGTTATTGTGTATTTCTAAAGAGATATGTGTGTATATATATATGTATATATACTGATATAATCATTTTCAGAACAGTATGAGATATAGTTTTATTGTGTCATAATTTACGAGTTACGTGCCACTAGTTGATGGATTTGCTTGAGTATTTGAGACATGATTTGGATATGTTTGAGATTTCTTTGGGTTTGAGAAATGTTATGAGATGTTTTTAATAAGTCAAGATGTTTTTTTTTTACTTTTATGATTTGATGAGTTTGACGTTCGAGACAGTATTGATGATTTTTAATGAGTATATTTTACAAAGTTTATACCTAGAATTGACGGATTTATATGACATGTGCACATGTGCTAATAAAGATAGGATCGAAAACCTTATCTCAGAGTAAAGATAGAACCAAAACTCATATCTCAGAGTAACGATGAGGCTGAATTCCTTATCTCAGAGTAAAGATATTGAGCCTGACTGACGAGTCAGAACTCTCTATCTCAGAGATTTATTAGTCCAGTTGAGTTGGTTCATGGATGTAGAGATATTATTTTACAAAGATTGTTTTACATAGATGTTTTCTTTAAGATGATGTTTGTCTAAGACGATGTGTTTACAAAGATTCAGTTTTATGATGAGTTATATAAAGGTACAATTTTATGATTTATTGGTTTTGAAGTTTGATTTTGTTTACAACAAATGAATTTTTAAGATATATTTTTATAGATAGGTAAAGCAATTACCTTATATTTTCCATTTCTGATGATGGATGAGATTGAATGTATATAACTTATGTTTGTAATATGTGTGTGAACAGTTTGGTTGATGAGTTAGTATCGATACATAACAGTCCTAGTTAGGGAATCTGTTCGGACAATATTTATCTCATACCTATTTTAAAATAGATAGTGAGTCCCATACAAACATTATTATATGCATGAACTATAAAGTGTATGTCAATATACGATATGTGTAAGCGTGTTTTGAAAGTTTTTTTTCTTTATGATTAAGAACTATGTTATTATACATTTGTCCTATTTTCTTCTGTCATTTATTGTATGAGGGTGGTTACTTACTGAGTTTTATAACTCACTCCATAATAGTTTGTTAGTTTTGCATGTTGGCAACTGAATTAGTGAGCCAAGAGCTTATGGTAGTTGTGCTGGAGCCGATAGGTCACCTAAGTTGCAATCATCCATTTCAGAATCCTGGGAAGTGTCGTAGAAGTCTAGGAAACCTAGTTATTTATATGTATGTTTTGAATCTTGATGAGCACGTTGTTGTATGTATATAAATAAAAATTTTGATTTGTATGTGTAATGATGGGCACATAACTCTTAAGTATTGATGATGAGTATTTATGTGTTTTGAGTAATGACCTAAGAACCTCTTGTGTATTTGATGTTTATTACATGTCATCATGTTACTGAACTGTGTTTTAGGTTGTATAAATTGAGGGTGTGTCATGTCAATTTTTCTGTAAATTTGAGGTTTAGAGAGATAGAGTTATAATGAGATGAGATAAAAGTTGTTGGTGTTTATAAATACACCTTTAAAGTTTAATAATATTTGTGTTAAAATTATAATTATAAAATGAAATATATCACTTAATAAAATAATTATTTTGATTTTATACAAAATAAATTCTATAAGTAATTAAAAAGGGCCATATATCACTCATTACAAACAAAATTTATCTAAATTTTCTTGGGCAATATATTATCGGTTATTCTCGACCAATTTCGAATTATTTTTTTATATATCAACTAAATACTTAAAAATTCATAATTTATTCACTTGAAATATATCAACATCTTTTAAAGTATATTATATTTTACCCAAAATTTAAATAATGTTTATTTTTCTACTTGAAATTCAAAGAGCGTTTATTTTTTACGTAGACATTATTAAATGATCAAAATATCCTTATGATGTCAGCAAAACTCTAACACCGTAAATGTCTGGGTAAAATAATATATTCTTTTTAAACTTTAGATGAAAAATGAAAATTTCAAAAAAAAAAAAATTAAATTTGACTATATTTTAATCAATTTTTAAGTTAAAATTTGATAATTTCCCTGTAATAAATTCTTAAATATTATATGTGATCTATAATTACAATGACAAAACGTTTTTGTTCCAAGAGGAATTAATTATACATCTAGATGGAGTGTGACCGGTGCAATCACACGCGTATAACGCAAGCACACGTATCGTTCAAGTAATATAAAAAATATTGATCCCACGAGGACTTAATTCCTAAGCTATTAATTTATGAAGCCAAATTTTTACAAGTATCTAATGGATTGATTGTTTGATTGGGTGGTGACTTTAAAATTAAAACAAGTAAATAAAATGGCTCGAAAGTAAATTAAGTGAAATTCAATATTAAGAAACTATCCAGGGTTGTGAATCTTTCCAATATCATTTTTAAAGATGAAGATTATCTTACGGTTGTGTAATATATCGATTTATTAACGTGGAACACGAAATTATATAAAAGCATCTCCCGATGGTTAGATACAAATACTCAGTGTAACTCGATTAATCATATTCCTATGTCAATTAAGTTATCTGAATTCATTAAGATTAAGTTCCATAATATTAAGATTAAGTTCCAATTATGGCTACCCCCGCCCGACAGGTATATTCCTATCTTGTAAGGAAATCTATTAAATGGTTATCTATCCTCAAGGAAGATCGTGAGCTATTAAGTCTAAGGTCTTAAACCTAACATATCTTTTCCAAGTTCATTTTAAGTTTACCGAATCAATCTTATTAATGGCCAGTTAACAAGATGCATTAAGACTAAGGCTCAATAAATAAACATTTATATTACCCAAACTGTAATTTAACCCCTTATAAACCGGTGATATTGGACTTCATCACAACCCCAGATAACTAACTTAGTTATTACACATAACTAGGGTTGGTAAAAACTTAAATAAAATAAAAGACATAAAGTAAATTGCTGGAAATTAAATACTGAAAAGTAAATTGCTGAAAG
>SKCR01043526.1:0-46894 GCA_019454045.1 Zanthoxylum bungeanum
CTTGCATCTTCGAGCTATTTTTTGTCAAAAACACATATCATAAATTCAATATGTTTTTTGTCAAAAAATTATAAAAATTATAACGAAGATATGTATGTATTTATTATAAGAGATTAAGATAATCAAATGTTTTACCTACTATATTTAGACTCGAATCGAATGATTCGATTGTGTTATTTACAATCCTTCAAAAAAAAAAAAAACACGAGATGATATATTTTACACTGCAGTTGATCAGTGGACCCTAGCGACGAGTGTGAAAAATAATTATACGCAACTTATTTAGCAAAAACTTAATGGTTAGACATTACAATACATGCGATTGCATATAATCAAAAAATAGCTCGAAGATGCAAGCAGAATACGTTTACTTTACTTTAGCTTTCTTTGTCGGGGTATTAATTAAATAATAGACAAAGTACGTTACTTTGTTGTTGCCGTTATTTATAACGGAAACAGTGATGAATTTATAACGGAACCTTGAATTGACAAAAATTGAAAGTTAGAGGACTGAATTGACAAAACTGAAAGTTAACGGACTTAAATGAAAAAACATGAAAATTAGAGGGTCAGTTTTACATTTTTGCCTAACTTTTACTGTTACATGAGATGTGTTTTTATTTAAATATTCCACAAATTTTCAAAAATATCATCAATTTGCCCCCCAACAAATACAGTTATATGATCATCTCAAATTAAGGTGAGAAATCAGAAAACTCTAATTAAGTTTTCTATCATACTATCAATTAATACAGTCAGTTATCTAAAATTTAATAATCAACTTACTTATTGATCGAGAATATTTTATTACTTTCCTGTGATTTTTTTATGATATTTAATAATTTACGCAACACTAGAATGTCAACAAAATATAAAGAATATCTATTCAATTTTCAATTCTTTTTATGTACATTGGGCGCAATTTGCACTACATTTAAAAGGTCAAAATCTATAATATAGAGCAATTGGGTCATTTTAATATGGCATGGGGCCTATTTGATACAAATGAATAAACTATGACCTTCTTGAAAAATAAAATAAAATAAGGTATCTAGATGTTATTATCCGAATAATGATGCTAATAATGAAGAATGAAAAAAGGGTAGCATTCTTGCTTGAACCAGACTCGGGGAATATCATTGGACAACTTTTGCCTCATAGTTTAATAACAACACATCATTAATATATATTCAATGTTGTTGGTTGCAGGCGGAGCATTCGTTAAAAAAATTTCCATTTGTTTAATGATTGCATGAAAATGATAATTTAAGAAGAAACCAAAGTAGCACACGCATTAATTAGATATCTGAAAAAAGGACATGGACAAAAATGAAAATGTGAAGAAAAAGCTATGATGATGATGGCAAAGTGGCAAGTTAGTGGAGATGGTTAGATTGACTTTGAAGACAAGGCAAATCAAGTAAAAGAACTAACTAAAAGAGAAGAAAAAGTAGCCAAAAGGGTTCCTGAATCTTGATTTTTTTTTTTTTTGGTTGTTCATGGTGAGTTGTTTTTAATGTGCAAAGCCTGAAGAGGAAAGTTTAGCAGGCATGGCTGAATTCAGATTGCTAATCTTCATAGCTTTGTTTAGCTTCCAATTTCATATCATCTCTAGTGCTACAGATTCCCGCGATGGTAATTAATTAAATGTCATTTTGTATAAGAAAATTAATAGTATACGTATAGTACATATGTTTATTGAGTTATGATTATGTAATTTTGCAGCTGCGGCGCTGCAATCTTTGAAGGATGCATGGAAAAATATACCACCAACCTGGAAAAATTCTGATGATCCTTGTGGATCCTGGGAAGGAGTTACTTGTAAAGATTCCAGGGTCACTGCATTGTAAGTACTAATCTATATTTCAGGATTTTTTTAAAAAAAAAAAAATCAACATTATATTCAATAGAAGAAACTCATTTATCACATATACAATATGCTTTCAGGGGATTATCAACTATGGGACTCACCGGGAGACTCAGTGGAGACATTGGAGGCCTCACCGAATTGAGATCATTGTTAGTACCCTTCTCAAAATTTCCTGAAATTTTGCAGCATATATGCTTGTTGAATTCATTTTTCTTTTCCAGGGACCTGTCATTCAATGGAGGCCTAACAGGTTCCCTCTCTCCGCGAATAGGAGATCTCCAGAAGCTGAATATCCTGTAAGATTTTATTCTCAGACAAATCTGCGAAACTTCATACAGAACTAATTTGTTTTTATACTTTCTATGTTTTGTTGAATTGAACTACATGTGCTTGTGTTTTCCATGTTTCAGAATTCTAGCTGGCTGTGGTTTCACTGGTAATATTCCTGATGAAATTGGAAACTTGGCAGACTTGTCTTTCTTGTAAGAATCACTCTTAACAGGTCAATATAGTGAATTTTTTCCTTTTCTACTGTTCACTTTATTGAGAAAAATCTACATTGTTTTTCCAGGGCACTGAACTCAAACAACTTCAGTGGCCGAATTCCTCCTTCATTGGGTAAGCTCTCCGAGCTTTACTGGCTCGATCTCGCAGACAATCAGCTGACAGGATCAATTCCGGTTTCAACAATAAGCTCCCCAGGATTGGATCAACTCAAAAATGCTAAACATTTGTGAGTCCTTTTTTTTTTCTCTCTTTGCATCTTAGATCATCTTCAAAGTGAAAATAAGGAAGTATGAATGATCTTATTTTCATGGATTTTGCAGCCATTTTAATAAAAACAAGCTTTCGGGTTCCATTTCCGAACAACTTTTTGGCTCTGACATGGTACTGATACATGTGTAAGTCCCACCCATCATTCAAGTTTTATTTTTACTTTTGTTTCATTTTCTTACTGATTTTGGTTCTTGAATATCAGATTATTTGATGGAAATCAACTTTCTGGGAACATCCCTAAAAGTTTAGTATATGTTCAGACTCTTGAGGTTCTGTGAGTAAAAAATCTCCTCATATTCATCTTTTTCTTCTCCTTTTTCCATTTACTTGACCACCCATCTTACTTTTTTTCAACTGAAAACTTTATGCATCTTCAACAGCCGGCTTGATAGAAATGCTTTGACAGGCAAAGTCCCAGCAAATCTCAATAACCTCACAAATGTGAATGAATTGTGAGTATTTGTTTTTTAAGCAAATGTGGCAATGATTTTGTTACATTATTATTTCATGATACAAATGTTCCCTTTCAGGAATTTAGCTCACAATGACCTAAAAGGCCCTTTTCCAGATTTGAGCCAAATGAATTCCCTCAATTATGTGTGAGTTTCATAACATTGGAGTCACCGATTTCAGTTAACTCTCAGCATAATTATTGTTTTTCCATAGAGAAACACTGATCCACGAGTTATAATATAATCACAGGGATCTTAGCAACAATTCATTTGATCCAACAGAAGCTCCACTTTGGTTCTCAACCTTACCCTCACTCACCACTCTGTAAGTCTTCTATCAGACAGATTACAGTCATGAAAAATACCCCCAAAAATATTTCGAATCCAATCTCATTCAGGAGCTCCACAGGATTGTTGAATTTGCATCACTTCAGGGTCTTGTTCCAGAAAAACTCTTCAGCTATCCGCAGATACAGCAAGTGTAAGTTTCTGGTGAAGTATGATTATGGGAAGGGAAATTTCTCAAGAATAATTTTCATTCTTGAAAAATCATTGCAGGAAACTGAGAAACAATGCTTTCAATAGCACATTGGACATGGGAAAGGCTGTTGGTCCATCATTGCAACTTGTTGATTTGCAGAACAACCAAATTTCTGCAATAACAATGGATTCAAGAAACAAAAATTATTCATTGATGTGAGACATCAGCCTTAATTTTCATTTTAAATGAAAGTCTGTTGTCTTTTTGCCATTGTTCTTACTTGTCAAGTGATGTTATGCAACTTCAGACTTGTTGGAAATCCAGTATGTACGACTGCTCTGGCAAATACTACTTACTGCCAGCTTCAGCAACAAAATACAAAGGCCTATTCTACAAGCTTGGCTAATTGTGGAGGTAAGTCATGTCCTCCTGATCAGAGGCTTAGCCCTCAGAGTTGTGAATGTGCCTATCCATATGAAGGAACAATGTATTTCAGAGGACCATCCTTCAGAGAATTGTCCAATGTCACAGTGTTTCACACACTGGAAATGAGTCTGTGGGTGAAATTAAGCCTCACACCCGGTTCAGTTTTCCTTCAGAATCCTTTCTTCAATATCGACGACTATCTTCAGATTCAGGTTGCACTCTTTCCTTCTGGTGCAAAATATTTTAACAGATCAGAAGTTCAAAGGATAGGATTTGAACTGAGTAATCAAACCTACAAGCCTCCTAAAGAATTTGGTCCCTACTATTTCATTGCTTCTCCTTATCCTTTTCAAGGTAACTTGAATCTCTTCTTTATTACAACCAACGAATATAATAGCATCAAGAATGTTGATCTGACAAGAAAAAATGTATATACATGTTTTAGTCCCACATAGAGGAAATTCTATCAGTTCAGGAGCTGCTGCTGGAATAGCATGTGGAGGTGCAATTCTGATTTTAGGCCTGGTGGGACTAGGTGTATATGCTATTCGGCAAAAGAAACGAGCAGAAAGAGCGATTGGATTGAGCAAACCATTTGGTAATAAACATTTCAGATGATTATTTTTTCTATTGATTGAGTAAATTGAGATGCAAAAATCAGTATGCCGCAGCTGAGCTGCCAACATGAGAAATTTTTTAGGATCATATCGTTTGATTTCTCTGTTTTGCAGCATCCTGGGCACCAAGCGGCAAAGACAGTGGTGGTGCACCTCAATTGAAGGGAGCAAGATGGTTCTCTTATGATGAACTTAAAAAGTGCACAAATAATTTCTCAGAAAGTAATGAGATAGGCTCTGGAGGCTTTGGGAAGGTAAATATTCTTTTTTTTGTTTAGATGTTTCTGAAATTTGGCTAAGTTTCAGGTAACTGATCTTTTTTCTGTTTTCTCTAGGTCTATAGAGGAATGCTTTCTGATGGACAAATTGTGGCCATTAAAAGAGCTCAGCAAGGATCAATGCAGGGAGGGCTTGAGTTCAAGACAGAGATTGAATTGCTTTCGCGTGTTCATCATAAGAATCTTGTTGGCCTCGTGGGATTTTGCTTTGAGCAAGGAGAACAAGTGCTGATTTATGAATTTATGGCCAATGGAACACTCAGGGAGAGCCTTTCTGGTTAGTTGATCCTCAGTTTCATTGTCTAAAGAACTCAGCAGATTGTCCATTTTTCAGCAGCCTACAACTTATTTGCATAAAAAAAATGATTCGCAGGGAGATCCAGCATTCCTCTTGACTGGAAAAGGAGACTTCGAATCGCTCTAGGCTCAGCTAGGGGGTTAGCTTACCTACATGAGCTTGCAAATCCTCCAATTATTCACAGAGATGTTAAATCCACTAACATACTATTGGATGAGAACTTAACAGCTAAGGTTGCAGATTTTGGCCTGTCTAAGCTTGTATCAGACAGTTCAAAAGGTCATGTTTCAACTCAAGTCAAAGGCACGCTGGTGAGTATACTCAATCCACATCTCTTATTTATTCTGATTGAATCTTGCTCACACTAGATATTTGCAAATTGATGTATGAGATTGCAGGGTTATCTAGATCCTGAATATTACATGACACAACAACTAACTGAGAAGAGCGATGTGTATAGTTTTGGAGTGGTTATGCTAGAACTTATAACGGCTAGGCAACCGATTGAGAAGGGAAAATATGTTGTCCGCGAAGTAAGAACAGCTATGAATGGGAATGATGAAGAGCATTATGGCTTGAGGGAGATGATGGATCCAACAATTAGAAACAATGTTCTTGTAGGATTCAGAAGGTTTCTGGAATTGGCAATGCAATGTGTCGAAGAATCAGCCGCGGACAGGCCAACAATGAGTGATGTGGTCAAGGCCATAGAAACCCTTTTACAGAATGAGGGGATAAACACAAACTCAACTTCAGCATCTTCATCTGCTACAGATTTAGGTTCTTCAAAAGGTGTCATTAAACAAATCTATGGTGATGCTTTGCCTAGTAATAATCAGAAGGATGTCAATAACAGTGATGCCTTTGATTACAGTATGGGATACTCGCATTCTGCTAAAGTTGAACCCAAGTAGCCAAAAAACCATTCTCTCTTATTTCTTCAGGTTTTAATTTTTAGATAACTTGTGGTGTAATACAAGAGAAATGTTGTATTGTCTAGTTTGATTGTTTGTTGAGAGCAGAAATTGCTTTTGCTATGAGATATAATTAAAATCCCACTGAAATCATCTAGTAGTCACATGCACTGCCCAAGAATATTCCCGGATAATAATCTGGTATCCGTAGTAGATTTGGATTCGATACTGAACTGAACTTTCTGATAATTCAAGTATTTTGAGTGTCACCTTGTAATCTTGCCGATGCCACGGCTTCTGACAGCAAGGAGATAAAAGTGCATTTCTCTTTTATTCAGCAGTGTGACAAATCATGTCCTTTGGTCCCCTTCAAGAATCAGAGTCTCTGCTTTCACCTGCACAAGGTCACGTGTTTTAGGACTGAGGAAGTGTGGTCTAAAATGTAAATGCACATACTTAGTTATCGTCTTATCTTTTACTCATTTGTAATGCCCGGGAAAGTAACGCCGGAGAATTTTCTTCTTGGCTTTCTTACCAGGATGAATGAAGACTTCAATTATTGTTGAAATTTATGGGCCTAACTCAACCCAAAAGACAGCTTTAGAGTTGAAGATTGCCCAATGTTTATATTTTGAGTTTAATTGTTTATCTCAGCCGATGTGAGATATTTTCCTCAACACTCCCCTTCACGTGCAAATCGGTCTTTTGCCTGGTTCATGTCACGTGGACAGATAGTGTGGGCTCACCCGTGCATGAGTGTGGCTCTGATACCATGTTGAAATTCATGGGCCTACCCAAAAGCCAGCTTTAGAGTTGAGGATTGTCCAATGTTTATATTTTGAGTTTAATTGTTTATCTCAGGTGAGATATTTTCCTCAACAATTATCAATATCAAAATCTGCTTCTAGGCTCGAATGCAATTTATGATTCTAAGCAAACATAAACCAGATAAACTAATAGTAAAATCAGATATTCAGATCTGAAATCATGCTACATTGATCTTACAAAAAATAAAAAATACTATGACCAGCAAGTTGAAGTAGCTCAGTTGGTTAGAGTGTGGCTGTTAACCACAAGCTTGAAGGTTCAAGCCCTTCCTCGATAAGTTATAAATATATTTTAACTCCCGTACGAAGAAATTAGAAACTCTCTCATGCATAAAATCTCAAATTTTAATTGTTTTTTTTTATGGTTGAGATTCGAGATAATTTTTCTTTCTGAATTTTAATTTAAAATATCTCGAATTTGGATTTGAAATTCTGTATCATTTAATTCGAAATTCGATATATTTTTTCGTCTCAATTTAAAATACTAATCAAAATTCAATATAATTATTCATTCTAAATAATAATCAGAGACTCGATCCGGTATCCATGGCGAGCCCTACACTACCTTTCATTTATTTTTATTTTATTTTATTTTATTTGCTCCGGCCTCCGAGTCCGAGACACTAACACAGAGTGATAAGGAAGCGTTTTATTTTATTTTATTATGGAATGATGATGATTTTTGTCTTTTTTTTCAGAAACATCAAAGTTGTAAGAGAAATGATATATAACTATATTTTCTACTAATGATTTTCCAGAACGACAATACTCAATGCGTTTTGGTGAAATGATGTTATCCAAGAATTGTCTTATGTTGATAACCAAACATCTCATGACCGAGTTATAAAAACAAACCCTAACCCCCAAATCAGACATTTCACCAAATCTATAGTCGTCTCTTTCTCCAACTCAAATTTGTAGCTGCCTGTAGTACTCCAATCGACTGAGATTTTACTTCTCCAAATCCTATTAGTAGATGGTTCTATAGATCGTCTATCATTTCTGAGAAATTTTGCGGCGACATTAAGAGAATCCATCAGTCGTTCCCAATCTACCACACGACGAGTGACACTAACGATGATAGCTACATCGAATTCGGCAATCACCGACGACGAGTGACACAGGAACATTCGCTGAAACGGTTGAACGAAGGAACATAGCTACAACGAAGAATGAAGTGCAAATAGTTGGATCAAAGAACGAAGGTAACAAAATTTGAGGAGCATATTCGACCCCGGGTAACAGCAACACTCACTGAAGTAGTCATTGTATGTTTAGATTGGTTTTTGTTTTTGTTTGGGTTAATTTTATGTTATGATGTATTTTGCAGTTGAATGTATGTTTAATTTCATTTTTTATTGAAGTGGTTCAAAATGCAACTTGGCTAAAATATATGTTATGATGTATTTTGCAGTTGAATATCGAAATGCCCAATTTTGCTTAGGTAACAGCAACAGTCGATTGGAGTAGTTGGTGTGTGTTGAATTTGGTTTTTGTGTTTTGTGGTTGAATTTAGTTTATCGTAACCTTATGTTTCACTAGTTAATGAATATGTGTGAATGACTGTGTAGGTTGAATATGTTCTGTCATATGCGTAGCGTAGGTTGAATATGAGTAGGATGCATTTGTTTATTTTCTGTCTTATTCTTACCTAAAGTTTATGTTATGATGCATTTTGCAGTTGATTTGTAATCATAATGTCATCCAGCACAAGTGCAAATTTAGTGGAACGGCGACGTTGTCGCAAATGCCCCAATGGTTACCAAAAGTTATGGACTTCTAGTACACCGCGAAATCCACATTGAAAGTTTTGGAAATGCAAGGATTGTCTGGCCTTTGACTGGAATGACGATGATCAATGGGTGGAAGATCGAAAGGGGAACGAACTTAATAATGAAATTTTACTAGGTGAAATCCGGAAGTTGATAAGGGATGAACTAGGAAATCGAGAAATGAGTCTCATTCAAAAATATGCTGCTGAAATAATTATTTTCCTATTATTATGTATCATATTTATAATATGTTATTTTATTTAATGTAAATTTTCTGCCAATGAATACTTTTAAGGTGTGTAATAGTGTGCTAATATGAACACTTAAGAGGTTTTGAGACCTTTCACCTGCAGGTTTTGAGACATTTTTTGTATCTGAAAGATCACTCTCTGAATCAATCACATTTTAAGGGATCAAATTCATAGTCTAATGGTGATATTTTTCTCTTGTACTTTAGACTTTTAATTTTCCTGAATTAATCAACACAGAATTGGTAAACTGATTTATCAAATCCATGTTTCAGAAACTAAAAATAAACCAAACCTAATTCATTAGAATAGATGATAATATGCTGGACATATTGGCGCAGACGATTATATGCAAAACAAGCACCTTATCCAACAATAAGATAAATCTAACCATTTGTCCAGTGCACTGAATCATTTAGGAATAAACACATTGATGTTCAAATCATTTCTCTAATATATTACTCCGATGGTGGACCTATAGAGTTATGACAACAATAACATATAACGTCTAGATCAAAACTCTAATCCTCTTTACATCTTCAAGTTATTGGAGTAGTAATTGCTGAAATCCTCCAAATGAATAAGCATTTGTATTAGAGTAGTAATTGCTGAAATCCTCCAAATTATTTGGCCATTACAGAAGTGTCTTATAATGTGGTGCATATTACAAATGAATCAGACTATCATTTCATAAATATTTTCGAAATAACAATTGACTTAACAAACCTACATACATACTGTATGAACGTGTGGTGAAATGACAGGAACATATGGTGCAGTGGCAGGAACATATTCAATCTACATGCAATAAACGGAAAAAGGTAACTAAAGTATGTAATACAGTAAAATATTCTATATAAAAAAAAAATAAAAACCAATTTATAGTGACTACATTGCTATCTTGTGTTGGGATTTGTATAGAATGTAATTGATCGCTCACATGTACGTCCTATAAATCAGTTTGAATGAATATAATATTTCAGTTATAGTAATAACAACAATTTACTTAACAAAATTACACTAACCTGGGCCGAAACCTGATGTTTCTTTTTTCTATTTTTCTTAAATTTTATGGATTGTATCTTGCGACTGCGAGGACGACCTTTAGCACGAGTAACTTCTGGATCACGAATGCTTTCAATTGCAGTCTCAGAACTCCCAACTGTGTTACACCAATTTTTTTCAACAGAAAAATTTTATTTCGGTAAATCTTTCAAAAGATTATCAATCCAACCTAACACATAATTAGAACTTTCAATATCTCATGCAACAATATCTGCAACCTTAGCGAACTTAGCACATATTTTATCATATTTCACTTGTTCATCTGTAGAACTCCATATATTATAGCTAATTTTCACCATGTTATGGCATCGTCGAACGTCTTTTCACCATCTTCCAAGGATATACTTTTCTGGAAGTACTTCTACGTCATTACGTATCATGGTTGTAACGGCATGTCTGCAGAGAATTCCTCTAATCTGAAACCTTGAGAACTAAAGTTCGAACCCTCCATTTTCCAACTTCATCTACACATCCACATATTTTAGCATTGCAACCAATTTTTGAATTAGGTTGCGACCTTAAAATATTACTCGCGGCTGTTTTTGAAAAGTCGCTTCTCCCACAAGCAAATGTCACATACTTAACAATCTCATCACCTCCATTTTTACTACTTCTGCACACCACTGGAAACCCCTTTCGTTTACCATATTCTTTGTAATAACTAAACATTTCATCAGCATTATCAAAAATCATATCTGTCTTTGGTTTATCATCGTCATTGTCATCAATTTCATTAACATTTACATCTACACTCTCATCCTCTTCAAATTCAGTTTCTATTTCTAAATTCTTCATTGGATGTTAACCGTTGAATATATTTCACAGTTTTGCAAATTGAACAACTTCAAAAAAAAAACCAAATTAAACATACACTGACTACTCCAGTTACTACTCCATTTACTCAAATTTTGTTACCTTCGTTCTTCGTTCCAGCTATTTGCACTTCTCTATTTGTCCAAGAATTCCAGCTATGTTCCTTCGTTCAATCGTTCCAGCGAACGTTCCTTCGTTCTACAGGCGAACGTTCCTTCGTTCCAGCTATGTAGAACCATCGAAGTTACTACAGGCAGCTACCAGCAGGATTTGGAGAAGTAAATCTCAGTCAATTGGAGTACTACAGACAGTTACGAATTTGAGTTGGAGAAAGAGACGACTATAGATTTGGTGAAATGTCTGATTTGGGGGTTAGAATTTATTTTTTATAACTTGGTCATGAGATGTTTGGTTATCAACATAAGACAATTCTTGGATAACATCATTTCACCAAAACGCATTGAGTATTGTTGTTCTGGAAAATCATTAGTAGAAAATAGAGTACATATATCATTTCTCAAGTTGTAAAGGAGGTGTGTTACGTGGAAGGTTATAAGAGGACAAATGAGCATTAGCTAGGACATATGGCATCACTGCATATCAAAGTTACAAGTTACAACTTACAAAATGCAGTGGGCATCAAGTTTGTACTTTTTAGTAATAACAATTGCATCCCTTATCTCTTTCTTTTTCCCCAACAAACAATATAACTTCCTCATATGTATTATATAGGTCCATGACTCATAATCGGCTCAACCTAGGACCTAGGCAAGAGATTCGCCTCTCTAATAAAGAAGCAATTCATTTGTATCACCGTTATATAAATTGTGTGATATTCTTTCGTGGCAAATAGTATAAGACTTGGTTGTCAGGTCCTGTATTCGAGTTCATGGGGTGTATTTATTGTAAGAGCCTTAGACATTCGAGAGTTTTACCTGCTCCGATTAAACTTGAGTCAGGTAATTTGGAAGCAGGACTTCCAACGTGTTCAATATTACAGAAAAATGGAGCTTACACTCCCTCACATGCAAGTAAACAGTTTTGGGCTGAAGCCCCTCATGTCAAATTGTGACCGTTGGATTCATCCAACGGTCACAATTTTTCAAAAAAAAAGAAAAACTTGAAAAAAATCTCTCATTAAATTTGAGTCATTTGTCAGATTGTACTAGAACGGACTCCAATGCAAAATATATTGGAGCCTCTCGGACCCCAAGTAAACATTATTTCGATGAGGACTGGGCACACGACATGATGCGCACAGTAGTCACTTATACTATTTAAAAGTGTCATGGCGAATAGGCCGAATTTTGAAAAATTCAATCATATTTTAATTATTTTATATTTAAATTTGGGTTTGAAAAACACATTAAAAGCATTAATTCAAAATTTAATAAACTGAGTTTTCCCCAATATCTTAAAATTATTAACATCTAACACTTGAATTCATGGACGAGTTTTTCGTCCAATCCATTTGCCAACCTGCCAACATTAAGTAGAAACCAATTAGATTATTAATAAGCCACTATTTTACAAGTTAATGAGTCATACAATTTAATTCCGCCCTCTTAATCACATGTTAGTAGTAAATTAATCCTGCTTATTGTGTATCAGAGGGCTTTCTTAAAAAATTCTGCTTACAGGTAATTTATTTTTTCCTTTGGTTGATATAGGCAAGCCGCAAGTGTCTGTATGCACAGAAGTGCATGATTTATTTATTTATTAATTTTTTTTTTTGTTTGGTTGTGAAAGAGTTGAAAATGAATAGGTGGTACGAGAAGATGAAAACTTCAGCGGCGACATATGGCGTCCATGCCAAATTGCAGCATGCAAATATGTGTTAATAGGATAATTACACCAAGCTCCCTAATCTATTATGTTTGCTAAAATTAGGTGTAATTTAATTCTCTCTCAAATTCTGAAAGAAATAGCCCATAGGTCCTTAGCTTTTATGAATATTATAATGGCTAAAAAGCCAGAAAAGGGTGAAACTCACTAATGACTATTTGCTAGCTATAAGTTCTATGTTGAAAAATGAAAGGAGCTTTTGGTTGCAGTTATTGTATGTTTACTTGATGGTAATGAGAATGTGAGTTATTTTCGATAAGGTTGTTTATTTCGGAAATGTGAATAGGGTGGGGCCCACAAATTTGGGAATGGGAAATGGGGAATGAAAATCTCATTCCCACCACCACATGGGAATGAGATTCACATTCTCATTATTGATGAGAAATGACAATATTACCCTTAAGATAATTAATTAATATTAATTTATAAATAATTAATAAAATGTATTAATAATTAATCGATAATTAATAAAAAATAATATTTACTATTTACTATTTTAATAAAATAATAATAATTATAAAAAATATATTAATATTTAGTAATTTAATACATTAATAATTAATTAATAAAGTAATACTTAATTAATACTTAATTTATAAATAATTAATAATGATTAAGAATAATTAAGAATAAAATAATATTTAATATTTTAATAAAATAATAATTTAATATTTAGTAATTTAATACATTAATAATTAATTACTAAAGTAATAATTAATTAATACTTAAATAATATTATTAATCAATAATTAATAATAAAATAATATAAATATTTTAATAAAAGAATAATTTAACATTGATTAATTTAATTCATCAAAAATTAATAATATTAATATATAATAAATTAATATATAATTATAACTAATGATATTTTTATAACTTTTTAACAATTTATTCCAATTACTGGACAAAGTAAACACATCAATAATAATATTGTTTTAATGATTCCGTAAACGCACCATTAATTCATTTTCTTTGAAATAAGTTATTCGTAATCTTTTTCAAAATTGAGTAGAGGAAAAACTAAACTAAAGTACCCAATCAAGAATACGGGATGATTTTTCGTACGACTTTTCATAAAATCCACAACCGACTGAGATTGAAAGAGATTTGACTAATCATGACCCATTCCATTCTCAAAATATGTTCCCAATACACTATTTTGAGCATAAAAACCAAAGAAATCCAAATGACAAACCACTCCATTATTACTGAAATTGTAGCTTACAGCTACATTTACACAGATATATCTGCTGCTGCAGAAACAAAGACAACTATATTACCGATCGATCTACATATATCACAATACAAGTCCTTAAAATTCTACTGTTTATGGTGCTGCTCCTTTGGTGGCTTGACGATTGTGATCGGACACACAGCATGATGTGCACAGTAGTCGCTTACACTACCCAATAATGCCCTGCCAACAACCCAGGATGTGTATAAGTTGACAAATTCACTGAAGATTTTTAATTAAATGTGTATGATTGATGCTCACAGCAATATGAAATAAATGTTTATATATAATTGTCACCTTCTAATCTTGCCGAGGCCACGGCTTCCTACAACAAGGAGATCGATTTGCATTTGTTCTGCAGCCTGACATATCATGTCTTTTGGATCCCCATTAAGAATCATTGTTTCTGCTTTCACCTACACCAAAAACAAATTTTGTTAACTATATATTGTCCTTCGTCTGTTGCATATTTATGTAGCTCGTAAGTCATATGCTGACTGATGAATAAAATAAATCAATCTAGCTAATCAACCATATCCAAGAATTTCTTAAATTCTGCTTAGAGAAACAATTTCCCTTGATATGGAGAGTCTCTAACTCTATGCACAGAGAAAAAGTTACCTCCTTATCTTTGCACATTTGTAGTGCTTGAGAGAGTAGAGCCCCAGAGTTTTCCTCTTGGGCTTTCCTGATAGATCCCTCCACTGAAGATGTTGTATAAAATGCTGTCAAAAAATTAATTAATCCTTTCATTAATTTAGTGTTCACTTCGCAACCAAATATCAAAATCATTTAATTCTGCAATTTCAACCGATAGCTTGAAATTCATGCAAAATTTTCAAATCATCACCAGTCACGTTAATATATGAAGAGCGCATCACTGAGGATCATATACTAGCTAGGAATGCAAATTCTACGACTGTATTTGTATTTCTCGGCTCTAGCATTTATATATTAGCTTGACTAGCTTTTAACAGTTCAAAATTCCAGAGACTGTAGCCAGCAATTCCTATGAGACAAAAAGAGATAGCTAATTAAGACTGCCATGAAAAGCAACTCTTATTTCTTGCACAATCAAGCAACTTCAATAGATCCAAAATTTGAAATGTGCTTATACAAAAAAGTTGATTGATCAAAATTACCGTAATTGAGATTTGGCACCAGAATTTGAAGTCATCATAACCAATAAATTCATGTAAAAAAAAACCTCTCACCGCACAAGCTCTCAATTTGTTGAACAAAAATCAATTAACAAATATTAAATCAGAAACCACATAATATATTATCCGTTGTAGCTCAGTTGGTTAGAACATTTAGTTTTATTTATTCATCCGCCGTTAACACGTCATAAAAAATTTGACAGATTAATACATGTAAAAATTAATTAATTAATCTGACTGTGATTACTGACCTGCACCACCAGGTCCAGCAGGGAAGACATAGTGCTGAAAGGGCTGCTGAACATGAACAAGTGTGAGGATGCTGCCGCCGTCAATGGATTCCGGCGTTGCGGCGCCGGAGAGGACATAATAAAGATTATCAAGAGCCCAATTGAGTGCATAGAAACTCTCTCCACTCTCATCAAGAGCCACCATCACCTTCATCTTCTTCGACGTCCTCCTCTCCTCCTCTTCTTTTGTTTGCTGCATCACTGACCCTGCACCCGGAATCTCCTCCATCGTTCTCACTCCTCGCAACTTATGCTTGCTTACAAATTTACAATCATTTTCTTCTATTTTATATATATTTTAAAATGAGGATTAATTTTTTTTTCAGTTGTTTTAGAATGCTTTCGTTTGGTGTGAGAAAAACAAGTGGAGTGTATAAGGTGGTACGTGGAAGTTTTGTAAGAGATGATGAAACTTGAACTGGGACATATGGCATCCATGCAAATGAATCCTTCCAATTCCAACATGCAGAAGGAATGCAATAAGAAGAAACAACAAAGGAGAGTATCGTAATTCAGAGAAGATCTTATATCATACGGTTCCAATGGGACCGTTTTAATCCATGACGGTCACGTGTCTAATTATTTTGAATTTGAGATATGTGATACTTATTGATTTATACCATCTTCCTCATATAATTTTTTCTCCCTAATTCATACTAACACTTGGGCTGGGCAACTTCTTAATATTTTAGTATGTATATATTTTTTTAAATATTAAGTTATCGGCAATAAATAATTAATATGATATGAGAATGTTTTGATAGATGTGTGGATAAATAGGGGCGGATGTTGAAAATTGGATACAGTATCAAAATATATATAATAAAATAATTTAATATAAAGTTTTACTAATTAATTTATAATGTATTATTCAATTTATCATGAAATTTAATATATAATATATGTATGATAAAAAAAATTATTTATTTTAAGGGCCACGGCCTGGTTTCGTCTTCAATCTGTGGGTAAATTATAAGAGATGTAGATAGAAATAAAAAATTTGTGAAATAAATGGTTATAACACTGATTGAGTAGAGAATGATATAAATAATATTAAAATGATTTGGTCATGTTTAATGTAGACTTTTAAATGTCCCGGTAAGAAAATAAATATAAATAGTGCTATAGTATATGTCAAGTGATGTTAAAAAAAACATAAATTAGTATTGATAGAAATAATAAAAATATACAAATTTTATTAAATTTAATGTAATAATGATTTTGGATACAACACATTGATGTGAAAAAGATTCATATACACAACTTCACCTAATGAAAAAATTGTGTTTTTTTTTTCATATTTTATTTTATTTAGTTTAATTTGTTTAATTATTTGACTGTAAAAAATGTAACTCTTAAGTAGTTTGGATATCTAGTGTCTAACAAAAAATTATCCCCTATACTCCCATTTGACCCGAAATCCCTAACTAATTAGTTGGAAACATATCTATTACTTGACTAAATAGTAATTTATAACTTTATAAACTTGAATGTTACTGATTTAATTAATTTTTTCATAAAATTATTAGGAGGATTTTAAGTTATCTTAAATTTTATTAGATCATAGATAAATTCTTAAAATAGGCGCCTTTATCGATAAAAAATTTAAATCATATTATATATTTAAATTTAAATTTTATGTCAAATTAAAATATCAGCTTTAGAAAGTACATCATTTAAAATGGTGTGACGTCTACGTAACATTTTTTTTTTTGGGTAAAACTCCTAATTAAAATTTAAAACTATGTAAACTTGTCAATCTTTTGATTCATATCACGGTGATTTAAATTTATTACACATATCTATATTATAAAGCACAATGGTGTTTGAGGAAAGAGAGTGCATCCAACGGCTCTCTTTATGTGGCTTAATTAACGGCTCAGATCATTTCATTGGTAATTGGAGGAAAGAGAGTGAATTGATTGATGGAAATGGTCAAAATTTTCAATTTTTCAAATAAAAAAATAGAAAGTTAAAATAAAATCATTTAATTTTGTAACACCGTGCCGTAGGCACGGGCCAAATACTGTAACACCGTGCCGTAGGCACGGACATCATTTAATTAAAAAATAAAATCATTTAATTCTGTAATACCGTGTCGTGCCGTAGGCACGGGCATCATTTAATTAAAAAAAAAATCATTTAATTTTGTAACACCGTGCCGTAGGCACGGGCCAAATACTGTAACACCGTGCCGTAGACACGGGCAAAAACTAGTATATATATATATATATATATATATATATATATATATATATATATATATTATATATATATATATATATATATATATATATATATATATATGGATGATAGAAAATTAGAATATTATACTTTTGAGATATTTTTTTATCTCCATTTATTTATATCTAGATTTTTTATCTAATTTTTTTTTAATCATTTGATCAAGCTCCGAAATAATCTTTATTATCAATTCAAAAACTTATACACGGTCAGAGAATCGATAAATTCGTCTTCAAAGATTGACATCTCTGCTGGGATACGCAAGTCAATTAATCAAACTATCAAAGCACTTAAAAAATAGAACAAAAATATTAAAGGGATTCACATAAAAAAAAAATGTCAGAGGAATGATTCAGACAGTCACCATCAAATCACTGCAAAATCACATTAATTTTGTGGTGATCGTCTACCATATAACCATTTATATATATACTAGTTTTTGTCTGTGTCTACGACACGGTGTTACAGTATTTGGCCCGTGTCTACGGCACGGTGTTACAGTATTTGCTCGTGCCTACGATACGGTGTTACAGAATTAAATAATTTTATTTTTTAATTAAATGATGCCCGTGCCTACGACACTGTGTTACAGTATTTGGCTGTGCCTACGGCACGGTGTTACAGAATTAAATGATTTTATTTTTTAATTAAATTATTTTATTTTAACTTTCTATTTTTTAATTTGAAAATTTGAAATTTTTTGACTCTTTCCATCAATCAATTCACTCTCTTTCCTCCAATTACCAATGAAATGATCTGAGCCGTCAATTAAGTAACATAAAGAGAGCCGTTGGATACACTATCTTTCCTCCAACACCATTCTCATTTATTATATAGATATGTGAATAGCAAAAATGATAAATATATTTAAATTATTATTTCAAATTTCTATATCCTCGCACTGTAATTACAGTGAGTTGTCACTGGGGTTCATGGCCCAGTGGTAACACGTGTTCTCTGTGTTTGAGTAGGGACTCTGCTGGGATTATTGTCTCCAATCTCAAAAATTGGGATTTGAGAGTAGATTTTTCCCCGATTATTTGAGTGGGAGTAGATATTTCCGGTTATGTTTCCGATTATGGTTCGTCTCTTAGTAGACGTAGATGTCTGGGTGTACGATAATTGTATGTATTGAATATCTCAATAGATTTCAGATTGTGTATCTTTAGAAATGTAATTCAAAAAAAAAAAAAAATTACAGTGAGTTAAGGGGTGCTTTTGACACTCCTAACAAACTATAATGAAACTCCATTTTAATTTTTTTCCCTAAAATACCCTTTCATTGACATTCCATTTTAACCGTTTTCCCTAAAATACCCTTACTTAAAAATCTTCATTCATACCATCATCGGTTCCATCGTGTTGCCATAACTGACTGCCAATTTAAGTTTTAGCACTTTTGATACGAAACCGGATACGAAAAGACGAAACCCGATCCAAGATCCCGTAGACCCCCAAAGAACCTGTCCTTGAAAACCCTTGGAGATAGCCTCATATGAATTTTGCCAGCAAATAGGACGCCACAAAGGATGCCAACCCTTTGATAAGTCTTTGTTCAATCACTGAACGATGATAAAATTTATCAATCTCAAGAAATAAAAGTACTATTCACGCACAAAAATTAGGGTCCTTCATTAAGAGGTGTTTTTGAGTTTAAATAGCAACATACTCAAACCCTAATAGAGCTAAAAGACTAATATAGCCATAAACTACCCATTACCAACTAAAAGCCCATAAATCCTAATTTCTAGCCCATTTTGAACCCATAAATAACTAAAATAAACTAACCCAAATAATAAATAAAAACGGTAATCCCCGTTGGTTCCATACATGCAAATAAATAATAAATATGCCTAAATAACTGAATCGATGACTTGGGTCAAGTGTATAACTCTTGAACCCTCTTCCTTGAAGTCCAATTGGTCTCGAACCTGCTTGTTCAAGTCAGCTACATGATGTTGGGCCAGGCCTGCCATAGCGTCCTTGATCCTCTTAGCTCTGTATCTTGTAATTGGTCCAACCGGTACATGGATTGGATCGGTTGTGGTCTGGACCGAATCAGATGCAGCTAGGATCACATCATCCCCTCCCTCTTGAAAAGGATTCGACCTCGAATCGACACCTGCATCAAAATGGGATAAATCAGAAACATTAAATGAAGCATAAACATTATACTCACCAGGCAGATCAAGCTTATATGCATTATCATTAATCATTTCGATGACTTGAAAAGGACCATCTCCTCGGGGTTGAAGCTTGGATCTTCGTTGAGCCGGAAACCTTTCCTTACGCATGTGTAACCAAACCCAATCACCAGGCTCAAATACCACGCGTTTACGACCTTTATTCGCATGAGAAGCGTACTGCTCATTTTTCCGTAATATGTGTTCACGTGCTTTCTCATGTATTTGTTTCACCAATTCTGCTTTCTTTTTCCCATCTAAACCTACTCTTTCCTCAACAGGCAAAGGCAATAAATCCAATGGTGTTAGTGGGTTAAAGCCATATACAATTTCAAAAGGTGAATATGAAGTAGAGAAATGAATGCACCTATTGTATGCAAACTCTATAAATGGCAAACACTCTTCCCATGATTTTAGATTTTTAGTGACTATAGTGCGAAGCAATTGAGTCAAAGTCCTATTGACCACCTCTGTCTGTCCATCTGTTTGAGGGTGACACGTAGTAGAATAAAGTAATTTAGTCCCTAGCTTACCCCACAAAACCTTCCAGAAATGACTCAAGAATTTAACATCTCTATCAGAAACTATACTCCTAGGAATCCCATGTAGTCGTACTACTTCCCTAAAGAATAAGTCTGATATATTAGTGGCATCATCAGTTTTATGGCATGCAATAAAGTGTGCCATTTTGCTAAATCTATCAACCACTACAAAAATGGAATCCTTACCTCGTTTAGTCCTAGGTAAACCCAACACAAAATCCATCGAAATATCTACCCATGGTTCACTAGGTACAGGTAATGGAGTATATAATCCATGAGGCTTCACCCTAGATTTGGCCTTTCTACAAGTGAGACACCGATCACAAATTCGCTCTACATCGCGTCTTCAAGGCAATAAAAATGCTCCTTTAAGGTTTCTAGGGTCTTACTAATTCCAAAATGTCCCATTAGTCCACCTCCATGAGCCTCTCTCACTAATAGCTCACGCATACTACAAGAAGGAATGCACAACTTATTTTCTCTAAACAGAAATCCCTCATGCTGGTAGAATTTACTAAATGCAGATTTAATACATGCAGCATATATATCACAAAACTCCACATCACATGCATAAAGCTCTTTATAAATTCAAATCCTAACATTTTAGCACTTAAAGAAGTAAGTAAAACATACCTGCGTGACAAGGCATCTGCAACTATATTTTCCTTACCTTGTTTGTAGCGAATGACGTACGGGAATGTCTCTACAAACTCCATCCATTTAGCATGCCTCTTGTTCAGTTTTCCTTGTCCTTTAAGGTGTTTCAAACTCTCATGATCTGTGTGTATCACGAACTCTTTGGGCCATAGGTAATGCTGCCAATTCTCCAGTGCTCGAACAAGTGCATACAACTCTTTATCGTACGTGGGATACCTCAAAGCTGCCCCGTTCAACTTTTCACTGAAGTACGCAATCGGTCTTTTCTCTTGCATCAATACCGCCCCAATACCTATTCCGCTTGCGTCACACTCTATCTCAAATGTGCTCTCAAAATTAGGTAGTGCGAGGACTGGTGCACTGCATAACCTTTCCTTGAGAGTCTGAAAAGCATTCTCTTGAGCTTCACCCCACTGAAATCCAACAGTCTTCTTGACTACCTCAGTCAATGGTGCGGCTATACTACTGAAGTCCTTCACAAAACGCCTGTAGAAACTCGCCAATCCATGAAAGCTTGAACCTCAGACACTGTAGTAGGTGTTGGCCAATCCCTAATCGCTTTGACTTTCTCTTCGTCCATCTCTATGCCATCTGCAGTCACTACAAAACCAAGAAAAACGACTCTATCCATGCAAAATGTGCATTTCTTATAATTAGCAAATAATTTTTCTTTTCTTAAAATATCAAGCACACATTTCAAATGATCTACATGTTCATCTAAAGATTTACTGTATACTAATATGTCATCAAAATAGACCACTACAAACTTCCCTATACATGCACGCAACACATGGTTCATAAGTCTCATAAAAGTACTAGGGGCGTTTGTTAAACCAAAAGGCATTACTAACCACTCATATAACCCATACTTAGTTTTAAAAGCGGTCTTCCACTCGTCACCTTCTCTCATACGAATCTGGTGATATCCACTCTTAAGGTCAATTTTACTAAAAATCTTAGATCCATGTAGTTCATCTAACATATCATCTAGCCTAGGAATGGGATGTCGATACTTTACCGTGATATTATTGATGGCACGACAATCCACGCACATACGCCACGTCCCATCCTTCTTAGGCACTAATAACACTGGTACTGCGCACGGGCTCATACTCTCTCGTACGTAACCCTTCTCCATCAGCTCCTCAACTTGCCTTTGAAGTTCCTTGGTCTCCTCAGGATTACTCCTATATGCGGGTCTATTAGGAATGACAGATCCAGGCACGAAATCAATCTGATGTTCTATCCCTCGAATGGGTGGAAGCCCATTAGGAATGTCCTCTGTGAGTACGTCTTCAAATTCCTGCAAAAGAGAAGAAATAGAAACAGGAAGTGAATTGTTAGTGTTAGTAAGTAAAGAAAAGTGTGTGTGTCTTTATACACTAGCAGCAACATGAGTTTGCCAGCTTTGTAGGCTCTCCTCACTTCTCCCTCACCAAGATAAAAACTCTTTTTCACTCTCCATTTCTTCTCACTCTCTCCCTCAGCCCCATTTCCCTTGGGTTTACTCTCAGTTCTAATCCCAGTGTTTCCCCCACTCTCGTGTTTAGATCTCATTTTCTCACTATTATCACTCTTATCCCCCAAGGATGCGGCTTCTCTCTCTCTCTCTTTCCCTTTCCAACTGTAATTTGACTTGATCATCATGAACCTGTTTTGGTGTCAAAGGGTATAATGTAATGGGCTTGCCCTTATGCTGGAAAGAATATTTGTTTCGAAACCCATCATGTATCACCTTCCTATCGAACTGCCACGGCCTCCCCAAAAGTATGTGACCTGCCTGCATTGGTACCACATCACACAACACCTCATCCGTGTAAGGTCCAATGGTAAAAGTCAACAATACCTGCTTGGTCACCCTGATCTCACCACACTCATTAAGCCATTGTAACCTATATGGCTTAGGATGGGCCAAACATGACAATCCCAATCTTGCCACCAATGCTGTGCTAGCCACGTTGGTGCAACTACCCCCATCTACGATCATACTACATGACTTCCCATTCACGCTACACCTAGTATGAAAAATATTCTCTCTCTGCTGCTCGGTCTCCTCCTCAACTATCTGTGCTGTCAATGCTCTCCTAGACACAAGCGACAGGTTATCTAGTGGGTATGCTGCTCCCTCATCATCATTAGCATCCTCTAATGCAGGCATCTCATCTTCCACCTCCTCATCTGTGGAATCGATATTACCATCATCCTTCACTATTAGTGTTCGCTTGTTGGGGCACTGTGATGCATAATGTCCCAAACCTAAGCACTTAAAACACTTTACCTCCTTGGATTTTGGAATTACCACTTCAGACTTAACCTTAACTCTACCAGCCTATTTCCTTTCCCTTACCACTATCAGCCCTGGGCTTATTGAAACCCTCATCTCTCCGTTCATTACTAGGCCACTTCCCTCTCCAAGCAGAAGTTCCTGTGTAGTGTATCTAGATGCAGATTTCTTCCTCAACTGTCTTTCTACCTTGATCGCCATATGTAGCATATCCTCCAACTCCACATAATGATGCAACTCAACTACACTTGCAATCTCCTTATTTAACCCTCCTAAAAACCGAGCCATCGTGGCTTCTCTATCCTCCACCACATTCGCCCTAATCATTGCTACCTCCATCTCTGTATGATAGTCCTCAACACTCTTCGAACCCTGATACAATGTTGTAGCTTCTGATATAATTCTCTGTAATAGTGGCTTGGAATGAACCTCTTACGCATAAGAGCCTTTAACTCCTCCCAAGTCTCAACTGGCTCTCATGGTTCCTCCTCCTATTAGTTACCAACTGATCCCACCAAATCACCGCATAGTCTGTAAACTCAATTGCAGCCAACTTCACCTTCTTCTCATCAGAATACCTATGACAATTAAAGATCAGCTCAATCTTCCTTTCCCAGTCCAAATACGCCTCTGGATCATTTCTGCCGTGGAAAGATGGAATTTTCATCTTGATACTGCCTAGGTCACCATCAATATCATCTCTCCTACCATGATCTCTCCTGTCAGGCTCCCTCCGATAGGCATAATTATGCTCATCATATGCATCTCTCCCATATCTATCTCCAAATCTGTCACCAAATCCTATCATCAAATCGTCTATTTTCTCCCCCATAGCCCTTCTATCTCTTCTCTGAAAACCTCTCTGCTCATCAAACCTCCTATCCCGCCTGTCATATCTCCTCTCATACCGCCTATCCCGCGGCCTATTCCTATCCTCCTCATCTTCGAACTCATCCAACTCCTCCATATCATCCAGATTATTCTCTGCCTCAAACTCATGTATAGGTACCCTAGGTGGTTGTTGCTCTGCCTGTTCCTGCCTAGATTGTTGTGGCCCCTCAACCTCCTTCTGACCACCAGAGAATTGAAGACTAGTAACCTCCCTCGACAACCTCTCTATCGCCGCATTCATAGTTCCAAACATCTCTCGGAACTCAGCCATATTCTGCTCCATGGTTTTAAACCTTCCATCAACGTCCATATCTTTCTCTGCCATCTTACTTAACAAACAAATTAGTAATAACAAGAAATAAATTAATTAAACAAAGAAAACCTCACGAACTCTCGTGTTCACTCTCTCTCTCTCAAACACTCTCTTCGAAAAATTACCTCCGTTCAATGTCGAACGCTAACCACCAATGGATTGCACAATCCGTGTGTAGTCCAAAAGTCAGCAAAATCCACAAGGAATCAAAGGAATAAGGGTATCAAGAATATAAGACGTGACTCGAGAAGCAACGACGAAACTCGATCAATAAAACCTAAAACTAGAGTGCAAGAATAAAATAAACAAGATCAATGTATTTCTCTTCCTTTTTTTTTTTTTTTTGTTTTCTTTTTCACAGGCGTGAACTTTGTTTTTTTTTTTGTTTTTTTGTTTTTTTGGAACAGAAATCGTAAAAAAAAGAAAAAAAATTACCTAATGACAACAGAAAACTAAGAACAAATCATGACCAATTCAACATTTAATAGAGGCTTTCTTTCTTTTTTTTTTTTTTTTTAATGGTCAACCGTGAGCCAACATGCCAGTGACAGGCGGGAGATGTGCCTTTCTGTTTTTTTTTTTTTTTTTTTTTTTGACAGAACGCTAACAGGAAACAAAGGAAAAAATTGATAGACGAATAGAAACAAAAGGAGAAACGAAAAAAATAAAAGTCAGACCTGAAATTTGGCTCTGATACCAATTGATACGAAACCGGATACGAAAAGACGAAACCCGATCCAAGATCCCGTAAACCCCCAAAGAACCTGTCCTTGAAAACCCTTGGAGATAGCCTCAGATGAATTTTGCCAGCAAATAGGACGCCACAAAGGATGCCAACCCTTTGATAAGTCTTTGTTCAATCACTGAACGATGATAAAATTTCTCAATCTCAAGAATAAAATCCTATTCACGCACAAAAATTAGGGTCCTTCATTAAGAGGTGTTTTTGAGTTTAAATAGCAACATACTCAAACCCTAATAGAGCTAAAAGACTAATATAGCCCTAAACTACCCATTATCAACTAAAAGCCCATAAATCCTAATTTCTAGCCCATTTTGAACACATAAATAACTAAAATAAACTAACCCAAATAATAAATAAAAACGGTAATCCCCGTTGGTTCCATACATGCAAATAATAATAAATATGCCTAAATAACTGATCGATGACTTGGGTCAAGTGTATAACTCTTGAACCCTCTTCCTTGAAGTCCAATTGGTCTCGAACCTGCTTGTTCAAGTCAGCTACATGATGTTGGGCCAGGCCTGCCATAGCGTCCTTGATCCTCTTAGCTCTGTATCTTGTAATTGGTCCAACCGGTACATGGATTGGATCGGTTGTGGTCTGGACCGAATCAATGCAGCTAGGATCACATCATTTTTAGTTGAAAGATGCATTGGGTTCACAAAATGGGATTTTGGAAAAAAGGAGGGCTGGCAACCTTAAATAATATGAAATAGAGGAAGGACTGCTGACTTGAAGCTCTCACCGTTTGATTCGCTGACAATGGCGAGCGTCTTGGCATCAACCGCAGCCAAAACGGTGCTGTTTGGCGCTGCGATGATGATGATGATGAATGAATAGGGTTTAATGTTGGGTCGTGAAAATTTTCACATCACCAGTCCCTCCCCATTTTCATCCTCGTTTTGGTAATATAAATTTCACGTGACCCAACAACACTAGATTAGGATATTTTTAGATTATAAATAATTAATATTCTATGCTTAAATTTTATAACATTTTTATTTCTCATTTTCAGAAATATCAGTACTCTTTATTTTATTAACCAATGATAAATTGATGGAGGGAGAGTTTTGATGTAAGGGTATTTTAGGAAAAAAAATACAATGGAGTGTGATTAGAATTTCTATGGAGTGGCAAAAGTATCACTCTCCTTGGATATGAAATGAGCCTCCTTACTGGCCCAAGGTGTAATTTACAATCAGGCTCCTCACTTGACAGTAAAGCAATTATTTTATTTTATTTTTTAATTTTTTTTTTATCGTTTTATAAGATAATGCAGTTAATCATATATGTCTTGTAAAATCCAATTATCAATAATTATTTTCCTTAATTCTAAAAGGAATAATTCCATTTTCAAATTAGAGAGATTTGCCTTTAATTAAATTTGGATAAAGTCAATTTAATTTATCAAAATGATTATGAAATGTTTTATTTAATTAATTAAACTCTTGCACATGGTGGCAATAGTTTTTCAACTCATTCGACTGCATTTGAACAAAAATAAAATTTTAATTTTGCCACAAAAAAATTATTGATCATCGGAGGATAAGTTAAGATAAGAATGGAACCTATAAAGCTTGTTAATAAGGCAAAAGCATGTAATAAATAAATTTAATTATAGGTCAAAAAAACTGAAAAAGTAAAAATAAAACAGCAGAAAGTAGTAGGCAAAAAAAAGAGAAATGAAAAAAGAATGAAAAACGGGATTGTGTCACCGACCTCATTCAGTCATTCCGCAGGCACGTGACCCTGTGAAGCCGCCACGTATCAAAATCGTACGTCACCTGCACAAAGTCCTACGTGGGTAATTCTCATTAGTGGCTACCTCGCATAGCGGACAAGATCTCAAATTCTTATTTTCCAAAATTACCCTCTAAGTTTTTCAATGTTGACAAATACATCCACCATCGAAGTAAATCTCTCCTCTCTTTCAAACTTTTCCTCTTCGTTCTACGGTGCCCCGCTTCTCTACTCTTTTCATTTCCCGTTATCTTTTCTCCTTAATTTTTTTTTTGTTTTTTGTTTTTTGTTGTTCCAATTTACAACACTGCCATTTCTGTAAATCACTCGCTTTCCGAGTTTTCGATTTCGCGATCCAACGGTCATGACTATGATGACTCCTTCACCGTTAGATGTAAGCATCACTAATATTTTTTCCATCTCTCTTTCGCTTTATCGTTATTTGATTCGATTGATTTTGATCTATTTCTAGTTATTTTCTTGATCAACTAGGGGTTTGTGTATGGATTGACTTAAATTTTGACGAATTTTTCAGTGAATGTTATTGATTGATATATAGGGTTTTTGATTGAATTACAGCTTACAGTTGTCTTTTGATTTCATTAAATTTTGTAGCAAGAAGAGGAAACTCTTGTGCCGCATTCGGATTTAGTCGAGGGTCCTCAGCCTATGAAGGTTCATTTCAACGATTTAATTTATTTTTATTTTTTTATTATTTTTTTATTATTTTTTTTTTTTTTTTATTTTTATAGTTTTGTGCATTGTTTGATGCTCTAGAGTTGATCTGGAGGTGGTTTATGTGTAAATTTGGTGTTGATTGATTTGTTTTGGTACTAGGCTTTGAGTGTGTTTTGATTTTATGTTTTTTTGGGTGTATTTTAGTGGTGGCACAAGTGGAGCCAGCTAGTACAGCGGAAAATCAGCAAGTTGAGGATCCTCCTACAATGAAATTCACTTGGACTATAGAGAATTTCTCTAGATTGAATACCAAGAAACATTATTCTGATTTATTTGTCGTCGGCAGTTACAAATGGTAATTATATGTTGGCCGCTATCTCACCAATTGAATTTCTTATGCACTGTAATGTGTGTGTTTTGTAATTGAGTTTGAACTTTGGTTGTTGCTGGTTCTGGCAGGCGGACACTTATTTTCCCAAAGGGAAACAATGTGGACCACTTGTCTATGTATTTGGACGTTGCGGACTCTTTGACACTGCCATATGGATGGAGTAGATATGCACAGTTTAGTTTGGCTGTGGTTAATCAAATTCATTCCAAATACTCAATCAGAAAGGGTATTCTCTTAACTGTAATTATTGCTGTAGTTTCCTATTGATGTTCACTCTCTTCTTGTTAGCAATTTAGTGCTACATCCTTTGATTAAATGAAATTCATTATTCTTGCATTACTAAAATTTTACTTGTACTTTTATGTTCTAAATTTTTATTACCACAAGCTTACTTTCCAAGCATGGTATTGAGAATTTTTACAACTAGATATTCTCTGACTTTCATTTTTTGCTATGGAAAGTAAATCAAATTTATTGGTTGGATTATATTTTATTTGCCGTCAATTTCCTCAAACATGTGTGTTTTTATGGGGTCCCTGCTTTTGTTTTGTTTTTTTTTCTGTTCGATGATGGTGCAATTGTTTTGTTTTGTTTATTTTCTGTTCGATGATGGTGCAAAGACAAAAAAAAAAAAACTGGGGCTGTAGTATGTTCCAAGGGCTAGGCTGTTCGCCCATTAAAGCAGTAAAAATAAGAAGTTTTCCTTTCATCATAGATGATGTAAATAAATGTGGCAACACATTCTTTGCTGTCCAGAGGATGATAGGTTGCATGCATTCAATACTTCATTGCACAAAACAATATGCAATTGCAATGAAAATCATACCCTGCATATATTACGAGGGAAGAGGAGAGTGAATGAGTGATGAGATTCAAGAATCTTGTATATTTTCCGGAAATTTGTATGCAGTTACAGAAACACAATAGATCCTCATTTATGTTCGAGTTGCAAACTGTTGTCTTCAATGTGATAATTTGTCTGCCAATCTTGTCAATTTAAAAGTGTATTTTGGCAGAAGTGATAAAAAATCACAAAAAAATCATAAGATTACTATGGTTTATCTAGTTTTGCAAGGTAGTTAAAGATATATGTTAGTTGTATTGCTTGTCAATAAGCTTATATTGGAGTTTGTCAGTAATAAAAAACTCTTGTACTTTTTGCAGTGTAAGTTAAAACTAATTATATTGGTGGCAAAATATGTGCTTCCATCCTAAGTAGTTTAATCAGCGATTAGTTGTTGATTGCCAGTGGAGCGATTCCATTTGGCCAAAAATCGCCGATTTAGTTTTCCACTGATTTTTGGATGATTAATCAGCGATTTCTGATATTTGAAAATCACCCAATTTTCATAAATACTCTTTTTCTTTTTCTTTTCCTCATTTTTCTTCTTCTTTAGAGACTTTAATTATCTCTCTCAACTTGCTGGTTGTTTAACATTTTTTCATGATAAATAAATGATTTTTAGAGGATATTAATAAATAAGTTTTATAATATTTTGTTCTTAGTCATGCAAAATGATTAATTTCCGATTAATTGCAAATCGCTCTTGGAGTGATTAACTATTCATACCAGATGTTGGGTTTATTGTTTACTTTGATTTAATTATAACCAATTTCTTCTGGATTTTGCAGATACACAACATCAATTTAATGCAAGAGAGAGTGATTGGGGTTTCACATCTTTTATGCCTCTCGGTGATCTTTATGACCCTAGTAGAGGATATTTGGTGAATGATACTGTTGTTATCGAAGCTGAGGTTGCTGTTCGTAAGGTCCTGGATTATTGGTCATATGACTCAAAAAAGGAGACTGGTTATGTTGGACTTAAGAATCAAGGAGCAACATGTTACATGAATTCTCTTTTGCAGACTTTGTACCACATACCTTACTTCAGAAAAGTGAGAACATGATCTCATGTTTTCAGCTATAAGTCACCTTAATTTACTGTTATGTTTTCTAGAAAGTTAAATGCCTCATTTGGTAAAATATGTTTCAGGCCGTGTACCACATGCCGACAACTGAAAATGATTTGCCTACAGGAAGCATTCCTTTAGCTCTGCAGAGTTTATTTTATAAGCTTCAGTATAATGACACCAGTGTTGCAACAAAGGAATTGACCAAATCGTTTGGATGGGATACATATGATTCTTTCATGCAACATGATGTACAAGAACTTAATAGGGTCCTGTGTGAAAAACTTGAAGACAAAATGAAGGTAGTATTTATTAGTGGTTTAACAAGTTTGGAGTTTTTTCTGGTGCATTTGTGTGCACCTATCATACCATTTGGTTGTTGTGTTGTTGGTCCAGGGAACTGTTGTGGAAGGGACAATTCAGCAGTTATTGGAGGGTCACCATATGAATTACATCGAATGCATAAATGTGGATTACAAATCTACAAGAAAGGAATCATTTTATGGTATTCATGTTTAAAAGTTGTTTGGGATTGAGAGTTTCTTTTATCTATAACGTGTGATACAGACAAGTGCTTCTTACATGACAGACCTCCAGCTTGATGTCAAAGGCTGTAGGGATATCTATGCTTCTTTTGACAAGTATGTGGAAGTGGAGCGACTGGAGGGTGATAATAAATACCATGCTGAAGAACATGGTTTGCAGGTTAGTTTATGGTATTTGATTGGGACCTGATACTTGTTTTGCTTCAGCTCCTTGGTTTTTGTTTAAATCACCCATGCTCTAGTCTTTATGAAGGACATTGGACTGTTTCCGGAAGCTTAAAAGTTTAGACTAGCTGGTTATTTTGTTTTATATATTTTCCAGCATTTATACAGTTTTGCCCCTCAAAGTTAAGGTTAACTATGCAGCAAGCACTGACTTGGCAGGTGTATCTGATTATTAATTAAAATGAAATAATCCTGAGGTATTATATCATTAATTAAAGATAGTTTAAAATGGACCATATAATATGTTTTTTATTTTAAGAAATGTCCAGACTGATTGGCTTGAACACATGCTTGGTTGGTGGCCAGCTGAGTGTCGCTCTGCGTTTCTAAGAAATCAGGCAAATCAAATTTAAACTCCAATACTAGTAGTAAATAGTTTTGTGGTTACAAGAGATCAATATCAGAAGCAAAGTGAAAGAAGAACTTGAACTTCCTTAAGTTGCTGCCTGCTGTATAAAAGATTTATATTGGTATTAGATTGTCCTGTTTTCTTAATTCATACAATGATACTTGTGTAGCATCGTTCCTTCAAGTATTATAGTTATAGCCATTATTATCAAAAGCTTTCCAGGCATTGGTTGATTATGTTTCTCTATTCATATTCCGGAAATTTCGTTTATTTCAGGATGCCAAGAAGGGTGTCTTATTTATTGATTTCCCGCCCGTGCTTCAACTCCAGTTGAAGCGCTTTGAATATGATTTTATGCGAGACGCTATGGTGAAGGTCAGTGTCAAATGAGCTTATTTGCTCTATGAGTTGTATGATCAGATTGAATGTCTTGGCCAGCCTTTTCATTTTGTAATCATCAAAACATAAGAGTAAATTTCTTAAATATGAAGCATGTATTTTGATTGAGTGAAACTAACAAAATACAAATGATAATTTAGTAATAAAATTCACTAAATGCTTTTTGTGCTTCTAAGTCTTCCTGCACTATGGTCTGTGTGAAAACTCTTTCCTTTAATAAAGTTACTGCTATTTGTTGGACAAAACACGTGTTGCAGTTTATTATAATCTTTGCTGATTATTCCACTGTATGTGGTTCTCTTTAATGACTTCTTATTTGTTATGAAATGTTTAACAGTTCTTCTATTGTTTGTATTTAATCTGGACAGCATTGGGTTGAAGGTTTTTTTTCATGTCATTGAACTGTTGAGTTTGAACGAAGAACTTATGCATATTGCATACTTCAGGAAAAAAACTACATCAAGTACTAGTCAATATTGTACTTCTATTATTCTATATTAATTGGCCTTTTTGTGTTGTAGATAAATGACCGCTATGAATTTCCTCTTCAACTTGACCTTGATAGAGAGAATGGGAAGTATCTGTCACCTGATGCAGATAGGAGTGTTCGCAATCTTTACACGCTTCATAGGTACAAGCCTTTTGTGGTTTGTTTGGTTTAGGGAGGCTGTTGATATATTTTTACTTATGACATGTGAAGTATGTCGAATGGTAGTTGTAGCAGTTTTTAATAGAATGAAACAAGAAGATTACATTATTGTGTTTAATTATGTGTACCTGAGCACATAACACTAAGGGATGTAATGCTTTATGAGATTTTTACTTCTTCGTGTGCTATTATTCTGTCACAGTGTCTTGGTTCATAGCGGAGGGGTGCATGGTGGGCATTATTATGCTTTTATCAGGCCAACACTCTCTGATCAGTGGTAAGTATAATCCCTGTGTGTGTACATGGTGTGCACTAAGTCTTTACTCTTTAATATTTTATGTTTGGTTGCCATCCTGCCAGATGCTTTGCTTAGCATGCCCAAAATTGGCAAGGAATGTCTTAGGATGTATATATTCGTGGTTTCATCTGATAATATTTGAACTTTAAAGTTTTTGTTGAAACTTAAATTTAAAAATGTATCTGCAGTTCCGCACATTACATACAACCCACCTAACGATAGTAGTAACCTAATATCTTAAAAAATAAATGAAAGTTAATCAGCCTTTGGTAATATGATCGAATAGTAATGAGGGTCTCTAAGCTCGATGAGAGATAATTACCTAAAGTTCCTTTCATATTCAAGATACCAAGGTTTGACATTGAGTATTCACAATTTTTTTTATATGTTTGGTGGGTATTATAATATACAGTTGAGAGCATAGAAGATGCTAGTACTTGTTCCCATTTATGTTATTCTTGTAGCCTAGTAATAGGATCACACTGTATTATAATTTTGATTGATTGCAAATGTTTAGAAGTATATATATTTCCCCCCGTAATATGCTCATGGGATGTCAAGCATCTAAATTCTTGAAGAGTGGCGAAAACATCTGTGTGACAGTTTTATTTATTTATTTTTTGGTTTGGGGGGGGGGGGGGGGGGGGGGGTGAATTGGACTGTATGACGAGCTTCCATCAGAATAGTGAAAAGTATTATGCATCCATAAATTGACGGTGTCATGATTTCTTGCTTTAATTATATTCATTACCAGTTTCATTTTTTTTATCCTTTTTTTCTTCATCTACCTATTTTGTTTCTGAAATCTGTGCATATAGCCCTGTGTTTGAGTGCAATGTTTACATGTAAATTTTTTATTTCACTCAGTAATGATTCTTCGTTTGTAGGTACAAATTTGAGGATGAGCGGGTAACTAAAGAAGATATGAAGAGGGCTTTGGAAGAGCAGTATGGTGGTGAAGAAGAGGTAAGTAAAGTTTTTCATGTGTTACTTCTATCTTTTGTTTACTTGGATATAAATTTATAATCATGAACTGATCTTGTTGTGTTGTTGTGCTTGTCCCACAGTTACCTCAGACCATTCCTGGTTTCAATAACACTCCTTTTAAGTTCACAAAATACTCAAATGCATACATGCTTGTGTATATACGTGAAAGTGATAAGGACAAAATAATATGTAATGTTGATGAGAAGGACATTGCTGAACACTTGAGGGTAATCTCTTTTACCTTATAGTTGGTTCTGACTCTACTAATTTGATTCCTGTGTTTTTCCAAGTTCATGCATCCCTAGACATAGACTGACATATTGAACATCTTATTCCAGATAAGGTTAAAGAAAGAACAGGAAGAGAAGGAGGATAAGAGAAGATATAAAGCACAAGCCCATCTTTACACCATCATCAAGGTTATGGTTTCTTATTTATTTTTTGTGATGCTTTATTTTATTGTTTGGTCAATTAAAGCATGTATTGGTGTCACAATTGAATATTGTAGCTTAATAAGTTCATTGATGCATCTAGGTTGCACGAGATGAGGACCTTGCAGAGCAAATTGGAAGGGATATATATTTTGACCTTGTGGATCATGATAAAGTTCGTAGTTTCCGTGTTCAGAAACAAACACCATTTATGGCTTTTAAGGTGGTATTTCGCTTTAGTATTTTCTAGTGAAATTGTTATATTATTTTTATTTCTTATGGTTGTGGATTGTGTAGGTTAATAGAGTGTGCGTTATTAGTTAATTAAATGCATGGTATTTTCTATAAGATTTGACCAATTCATCTTTTCATAAAGTCTTACATATCTAATTTTGGTTTGGTTTACAGGAGGAAGTTGCCAAAGAGTTTGGTATACCAGTACAACTTCAGCGTTTTTGGATTTGGGCTAAGCGACAAAATCATACATATCGTCCCAATAGACCATTGCTATCCCAGGAGGAAGCCCAAACTGTAAGTAGTTTCTACTTCCTAATCTTCTTAGAAATTAATTAATTATTTATTATAATATGTAGGTGTTTGTGATGGTCCTGGATTTCAGTTATTTATTGATTGTCTGAATTATCACAGTTTCTCCCCATAATATTTAGGGTAAGACTGAATTATCACAGTTTCCCCTTGTAATATTTAGTGGAAGACCTCAGGGATCATGATGGATAATCGAATATGTGACGTCTTATATTTTCAGCTGGTCTTGGAAATTTTTGTGTAGGGGTTCTGGTATAACTATGTTGTAGTGGTATCATGGAATTCTATCAGCCCTCCATTTACTTTTTCTTCCTTGTGCTGATTGATGACATCCAGTGTAGGATTTTACATTACGAATGAGTATTATACATTGAGGGATTGAGTTTAATTGTGTAAACCTCCAATAAAATTTATGTTATATTCAGCATTTAGAGAACATTTCTGGTTGTCATGTTCTGTATTCTTCATTTGCATGTTTCTCCAATCTGTTTTCTAGCATATAAGGACTTCATGTGTTTGACATAGAAATACGGCCTTAGTCCTTACGGCTTTTGCCTTTTCAAAATTTTCCCTTATCTCATCTTTTTGGCATTGATTATTTTCCTGGGTGCTTCACTTTGGTATCAAACTTAGCCTGGTGATTCTTATACACATTATTGTTGGGTCCTTGGCTAACAACTTAAGCTTTTAGGTCAAGTGCAGACAATTCTAGTTTGCCATGCCTTCTTTAATGCTTTTGTCTGTTGATTGTTTTGAACTTTTTGGCACTGTCTGGACCATAAATAGTTTATTAATGCCCCCTAGTGCTGTGAAACTTTGTAAACATTTGTTATTAAAACTGATATTTCCCACTTTGGCACTTGCAGGTTGGACAATTGAGAGAGGTTTCAAATAAGACGCACACTGCTGAACTGAGGTTGTTCTTGGAAGTAGAGTTTGGACCGGTAATGTTATTTTTGAAAACCTTAATAAATTGATACTGGTGCAAACTATACTCTTAATGCAGTAGATCTTTCTTTTCCTTCCATTTATAACTGTTAGCGGTTCTTTATAGGATCTACGTCCTATCGCTCCACCTGATAAATCTAAAGATGACATTCTTCTTTTCTTCAAGCTTTATGATCCTGAGAAAGGAGAACTCCGGTATGTAATAGTTTTCATTGTTTATAATTCTTTCTTATTTCAAATGATCTCTTACATTATAGTTTCTTCCATATGTACAGATACGTTGGTAGGCTCTTTTTAAAGAGTTCCAATAAGCCAATAGAAATTTTGGGGAAGCTAAATCAAATGGCTGGCTTTGATCCTGATGAAGAAATAGAACTCTATGAGGTTTCTATTTCTTTTCTTCTTCATCTATTTAATGTGTCTATAAACTTCAATGTAATAACCTTGGTTATACTATCTGTATGCAATTCTCAGGAAATCAAGTTTGAACCATGTGTTATGTGTGAACATCTTGATAAGAGGACCTCATTTCGGTTAAGTCAGGTACATGTTTTATTTAGTGTTGGATTTGCTTACAGATGGGATTTGATATTTTATGTTGGTTGTGTTGCTTGCAGATTGAAGATGGAGATATCATATGCTTTCAGAAATCTCCTCCGCTTGAAAGTGAAGAAGAATGTCGATATCCAGACGTGCCTTCATTTTTGGAATATGTGCATAACCGGCAGGTGCAAAACATGTGGAAAGTTTCAATTAATAGCAATCATAAAATTTGCAGTATTTCTTGTTAATCTCTGTATCCAGAGGGAGGGATGTGTTTTTAGGCGAAATTAAATTTGATTCTCTCCTCATTCGTACTGTAATGATGCTAATTGCTGATTAATGATTTGGTAAATGGGTATTCACATATTTACTTTCAGTTCAAAATATGGACTTAGTTCTGGGCTTTCATCAAGAATGCACCTTTTGACTTTGTTTTACTGCAGACTACTAAGGTGCAACAACCATAATGCTCTGACTTCTAAAAAGTTCCTTGGCCCTTCATTTACTCAGACATAGGAGTAACAAATTCTACAAGAGTGGCTTCTATGTGTATCTATAATCATTTATAACTTCAGACCCTTCTCTTTCATGTGATCATCTAAGTATCAATAGTGTATCATAATAGGATAAATTTCACCTCCTTTTCTTCTTAGATTTCAATTGTTCAATGTTGCTTTTGCCTTTTTGAACTTGAAATTCAATTCTTTGTATGATTTGATGCTTATAGATTGTACGTTTTCGAACTTTGGAGAGACCAAAAGAAGATGAGTTTTTTCTAGAGTTGTAAGTATTTCCTTTTCAGACCACTATTGTAGGAGAATCCCTTTTTTTTTTTATGCAGTTTTGGTCATTGCTGTTCAGTATCTATAACTCTTCTATAATATTCAAGGTCTAAGCTACATAGTTATGATGTGGTTGTGGAAAGAGTGGCTCGGAAAATTGGCCTGGATGATCCATCCAAAATCAGGCTCACTCCTCACAACTGCTACTCTCAGCAACCTAAACCTCAACCTATTAAATATCAAGGTGTAGAGCGTTTGTCAGATATGTTAGCACACTACAATCAGGTAACTGACTCATCGAGCTCTTGCTATGCAGCATGCTCACTTTGTTCATTCTATGTACTTTTGGTGATTTTTTAATTTTTTTTTTTGTGTTTACAGACCTCTGACATTTTGTACTACGAAGTTTTGGATATTCCTCTGCCAGAATTGCAAGGTTTAAAAAATCTGAAAGTTGCATTCCATCATGCTACAAAGGATGAGGTATGTGCTTGAGAAATCAATGTCTATCATAACCTATCTTTTGTCTTTAATCATGGAACAGGTCTATACTTCTGGTTCTTTCTCATAAGCTTTTTAACTAAATTGTTTACAGGTAGTAATTCACAATATTAGATTACCCAAACAGAGCACCGTAGCTTATGTGATTAGTGAACTTAAAACAAAGGTGACTTCTGATTACTCCTGTTCTCTTATAATGGAAATTCTTATTTTAAAATGACTGTTGCATGCATTTTTATTGCGAATTTGGGTTCTCTTTATGGGTTGGTTTTTTTGGCTGTCAACTGATGTGTGCCTTTATTTTATTTGAGAAATAATTTACATGCAGTTGGTATTGGGGAGTTTGCATGCTAATGCTATAGAAGTTTTATAAAATTCAACACAACTTATATTTATGGCCAGTATGTTTATGCATAATTTTTTTTCCCTTATTTCAACTATGCCCTCCCAGTGAATCGCGTATGCATTATCATATTTATCCTTCCGCCCCTTGTTTTGGTATACAATATATTTAATTAAGTTGCCTACAACTTACATATTGTGCACTGTGAAACAGGTGGAATTGTCCCATCCAAATGCAGAACTTAGATTGCTTGAAGTTTTCTATCACAAGATATATAAGGTAATTACTTTATGGTTAAAATTTGTTAGGCTTGTGATTGTAATTTGTTTTCTACAATAATTTCTATTGTTTATAATGATTCCGCTGGGAACAATTGCGTTTGTTTTGTATCTCATAATACTGCTATGTTATCCATGCAGATCTTTCCCCCCAATGAAAGAATAGAGAATATAAATGACCAGTACTGGACCCTACGTGCAGAGGAGGCAAGTTGATTTATCTATTTTTTTCTTATTTTTCTTTGGTCATTGTGAGTAATGTTCATGGTTTCATTAATTATCTAGTGGATATATTTAATGTCAGGATATAGAATTGTAATTTTAATGTCGTCTAGCATTTCATTATTTTGTTTTCTCCAGGTGACGTATTTACTATGTATATAGTTGATTTTGTTTTTAATGATCGTCATTGATGTATGCTATATAGTGCGGGTGCCTGGTCTGTGTGCTAACCTCATTTATACTCAGATCCCAGAGGAAGAGAAGAACCTTGGTCCCAATGATCGCTTGATTCATGTTTACCACTTTACGAAAGAGTCTGCACAGAATCAGGTGGTATTGAAATGTGAATAAATTGTTACAAGACATTTTTTTTAAATTCCGGTTTCTAATCGTCTATGCGACTACAAAATATCATTATAGGAATTTCTGAGATTCTTATATTATTTCTAAATTTTTTTCTTTCAACAGCAAGTACAAAATTTTGGGGAACCGTTTTTATTGGTTATCCGTGAAGGTGAAACATTAGCTGAAGTGAAAGAGCGCATACAAAAGAAATTGCAAGTTCCTGATGAGGAATTTTCAAAGGTATTTTTGTTTGTGCATTATCATTTCACATTACTTGGGAATTCACTAGTGAATTGTGTGTTTGTTCGTTCAAGTATGACATTGTTAATAACTAACCTTGCGATATACTTGTCTGTTCCAATATTGGATTTGAATTTTCTCCGTGAACATTCTTTACCCTGTTATGTTATGTGTGCCTGATACACTGACCCTTCCTTTCATCGTGCTGTCTGGTTGAGCAGTGGAAATTTGCTTTCTTATCACTGGGTCGTCCAGAATACCTGCAGGATTCTGACAATGTTTTCAACCGTTTTCAGGTTTGTTTCCTTTAAGTGTTCCCTGATGTGATTAAAATACATCTGCTTTTGTTGCAATATTTTCCTGTAAGTTGAAACTCTGTTTTGCCTTCCGTTTTTGTGTTATCTTAAAAGAGGAGAGACGTTTATGGTGCTTGGGAACAATACCTTGGGTTGGAGCATTCTGATAATGCTCCCAAGAGAGCATATTCAGCAAATCAGGTAATGTATTTCTATGCTTGCTATTGCTATGTCATAATATGAACCAAATTATCATTTTCATCTGTTTTTAATGGTCGGACAACTCATTCTGCAATTGGCAAGAATTCTATAGGCGGTGTGCCTATGGTTGCTTCAAACCACTTGGTTAATGTTGTAACTATTTATTACTATTGCTCGGCCTGATAAAGCTAATTCTTTATCAACAGACTAGAATAAATAATCTTTTTTTTTTTTTTTTCTAAAACTCATAATGAAATTGCAGAACCGTCACACATATGAGAAGGCAGTCAAAATATACAACTAGTGCACAAGAACCGATGATCCACCTACACATTAGCTAAGAAGAAAATTCATCAATGCATTGATGGCATTGTGTAATCGGGACAGGATTGATGATGAACAAATGGTGGATATTAAGGTACAAATGAGGCTCGCATTTGAGATGTTTCAGTAGGGTTCCATTGGTTTGTTCGTAGGCTATATTTATTTCTTCAATGTGGGGGGTGGGCAAAGAAAGGGATGATTTTAGATGTAGTGTGTTTCTCATTGTCAACACAACCTGAGCAAAATCCATTGCGTTTATTTCCTGTTTTTAGGAAGACACCCTCGCCTCGCCTCCTTGCTTTGAGAGGCTGCTGGTGGTAATTTTATGTGTACAGCTCCAGTGTAATTTTAGCAAGCAGTATATAATAAGATTTTGATGTATACAGTACAGTAGTTTGTTGAAGCTGATTTTTATTCTTTTCCCTTTTCACCCCCTGCCCTGTTCGTTCTTTACAAGTTTCTTTGATATCTTCTTCACTTCAGCAATGTGTTTGTTGTAAAATGGTCGTTAGAGTCCAATTCTGGGCTTAGGATTGTGTACTGTTCGTGCATACATAATTGTTGCTAGCATCAACTGTTAATGTTGGTATCTGGGCAGTTTAATCGATTCGAAAATCGATGGCAAATTGTTTCCAAGAACAATTTGAGCGATTAACAATTAATCACAAAAAATAATCATGGATTAATCATAAATTAATCGAGAATGATAAAATTGATATTTTGTATGATTGAGAATAAAAAAAAAATTTAAACTCAGAGTTTTTCAAAAATGGCTAAAAATCTTTCATTAATTATTAAAAATCACTAAATAATTTAATAGTTTGACTATTCTAATAATAATTAGTTTAAATTAAAATATAATTTTGTTTTTTTATTCTTTTTTAATAAAATCTTTTTTTTTCCAAAAAAAACTATCAATTAAAACTTTAAAAAAATATTGAAAAAATAAAAAATAGATTAAAAAGTGAAATTAGATGATTTTTGGGATATACTAAATCGGAAGTCGGTATATTAGTTGGTCAAAATAGCTCATACATTAGTATCAACCAAAAACCACCCTACCAAGAATCTGAAATTGGGAAAAAAAAAAAAATTTAAAAAAAAAATACTAGTTACATCAGAGAAAACATAAACAACTTCATACCTCCCATGATGTTAGTTTCTTCATTTGGGAAGGAAGGGTTTCATAATCACATTTTGATAACTTTATTATGAGGCCAGAAGCTTCAAATGACTTTTGGTTCTTCTTACAGTCCCCCTATTTTAAGTGTCTCACTGTAATGAGACTTTTTTAATTGACAATGTGCTTTTCTACCATCAACTTTTGAAGGACATTGATGCAGATCTTTCACGTCCAGTTTGTCGCCACATGATCTAAAACTGAAAATACTAATCAAATATATTAAAAAGATAATAAATAAATAGAGAGGCTTGAAAATGTTATATAGCGGGAAGATAACCGAAGTCTTTGAGGCGATCCTGGAGCTCAAGTAGATTTGTTTGCTTAGTTTTGTAAACTTCATTGCAGTGTCCTAACTACGACATTGACTCCAGAAAATTCACTTCGCTGGTGACGCCCGGGGCGTCGATGATGCTGAATCCATAGGGATCGGACGGCGCTGGATCAATTGCTTTAAAGCTTCGCAGCTAGTTTCGAGATGGTTGCAGAAATAACCTAAGCTTTTGCCCAAATTCGATATTTTTTTTGTTTTGTTTTGTTTTTTTTAATTGTTGAAGCTTCGAAATCCCTCCATTTGTTGGCAGAATGACCCACAAAAATCAGAAACATAAATTCGAAACTAAAGATTCTTACTCATTTTAAATTCCAAAGCGGGAAACAAGAAGGAATGCCATAATTTTTTTTTTTTTTTGAGAAGTGATCCCGAAAATATTTACATCTATGACAGATGTGTAATTATTTTTGGGATAAATATATGTGTGTATCATTTTTGTTCTTTCTTTATTAATTTGGAATGTTGAAAATTTAAAAGACGACGCAAACATAAATATAATTAACTGAATGGCAAAATTGAATCATCAACTAAGTGACTCCAAACTCCAAAAACGAAAACATAGAACAAAAAATTTATGTTACCTAGAAGTTATGAAGAAATAATTGGGTCAATACCTTATGGAGAGCAAAATATCTTACATCACCGAAGGTGAAAAAGAAAGGAAAGTGCCCAAATGGGTGTGGTTTGCTTTGCTGGCAAACGCTTAACATTTGGTTGACTTGGCCACATAAATTTTATCCTTTTACTCGAATTAGATGACAAGATTCAAATTAGAAGATGCCACTAACTCTAAACAAATGATAAAAGAGTATACACACGACACAATCCAAATGCAGACGTGTGACAATTTGAGCAAATGAAATGGAGCTGAAGCTGGGAGGGAGGCAGCAAGGATCAAGCTAAAAACTCTTTTGTCATATTTTTACTTTTCCTATGCATCCTTTTTTTTTTATGAGAAAAGTATATTGACTTCGTTTGTCAAGTAAGATTTTATTATTATTATTATAAAAAATGAATCCATCCATTCATTTTATCTAACAAAAAATCAAATCCACAATTGAATCTCGACCGCGGATAAAAAAAATGTAATGATGCAGTCTAAGTTAAATTGAAATCTCATTTTAACCAATAATATTCGGATAATCAAGAAAGAAGAATTTTTCTCTCTTTCCATCTCGTTTTTTAGTATTAAAAATGCTGGTTTTAAGAATCGAGTAATTACCAATCTAAAGACGTCTTTGGGGTGATCTCGTAATTATTACATAACATAGCAATTTTGTGGGTCCATATATTTTACATAACATAGCAATTTTGTGGGTCCATATATTTTTCACAGCTGTACCACTCGTTCGACTCATGTGAATGTGACGTGCGTGTGAGAGTGTTATTTTTCTTCTAGATACTTTGCATAATTTGAACAGAGAAATGATACACATACATACACTTATCCCGAAAATAACTACATTCCTCTTACTATAGCTACAATGATTGCTACAGTGATCACTATAGCTACAGTGAGAGATGTGTAGTTATTTTCGGGATAAATATGTGTCTATCATTTTTGATTTCAACATCATTACTCAAATTATCTACCGAGACCCTACTCTAAATTAAGTATTATTAGCAAAACCTAAATGAATCTCATCATTTAAATTAAATCAACCTTTTTAAGTTTTAACTAAAACAAATCCACATGACTCAAATAAAAACTCTCATCATTGTCTTCATCAGCAACAAAAATACATAACCAAAATAGAACTTTTAATTAAAAATATGGACCTTGTCTATTTATAAACTGCCTTTTTTTTCTCATCTTAAAAAAGTACCAACAATGTTCATCAGAAAAATCAAATGTTTTTAGGAGACAAACTAAAGCCCCACAAAATGAACAATAGACTAAACAGTATTAACTCCGATTAAATTTGTAATATCAGTAAATATTTGAATACGGAGAAGATTAAATCATTGTGACAAGTTAGAAGCCTCTGCATCTATTTCAAAATCAGGATACATAATTCTTTGTACCTTTTTGTTCTCCTTGAATATACAAGATTTCTTCAAACTCCTACTATGGAGTTATATGTACCATATGCGGCGAAAAGAAATCCACACGACAATATGAAAACATCGAGAGCTCTTGGCCCGAAATTCAAAGATGAACCTAACAATGTTAAGTGAAATGAAGCTGGCAAAACAAAAGAGATTAGAGAGCATACAGTGCTGCCCACAAGTGATGCGAATGCACCAAATCCTGGTATGAATGATGCTATTGTTGCTAGTGCAACAATCAAAATTGCACGATTTATGTATATCACGAACTTTCCTAATATAGTTGTCGAATTGTTGTCATCAGAAATGCAGGGAAGCTTTTGAAATAATGAGCTCTTCTTCAACTTACTCTCGATAATCTCATGAATTGGGTGCAACATGATTGGAAATGTAAATATCAGTGCCACACACAACCCCATCTGCCAGTAAATCAACATAAGTTTTAGTCCAGCAACAACATATGACTCAATGAACCACAGCACTGAAATTAGGATTAAGCTTAAAAGGTTAATTATAAAATATACTAAAAAATCTCAGGCATCTCAACACTCAAAAAAGATTAATTAAAGAAACAAGACCATTAGTATTCCGTGTTTTCCAATCTAAAATAAAGATAAATCCCCCAAGCAGATAATTATACTTGAAGGGAAAAGAAATCCAAGTTCCAATAGTATGTGTAATGGGCAAAAAGGAGACAGGTGGGCACGGCATTTATGTATCGTATTTCAATTTTCACATGCACGGAACTCATCTAATTCCAGAAGTCATCATATTGTTTTACCCCACTCCACAGTGGGAACAATTGTCCAATGTCAGTGTTTGGGAACAAGCACTATGAACTTTGGATTAGATATATTATGTGTTCCCAAAGATATTTGATATCAGAAATTTTACAATATTAAAAAAAATTTAATTATGTTCATACATCAAAAAGCATAGATTTTTTTCATTTTGTGAACATTCAGCATCAAAGTATCTATCTCCCTACAAAATTGTAGGATTCCTTCTTTAAGTTGTTGAAGAAACCAAGTCAGATAAGAACAGAGCAAGTGCAATGAGTAACTTGTAAAGATCAGAAGCCAACATAGGAAATTACCTGAACTGCAATGGAAGACCAATTTTGGGTAAGATTCAGAGTAACAATATCCTTTGTCTCATCACCGAAAGCCATGTAACCGAAAAAGCCAAACATAACATACACAAGAGTTATCCCGGTAAAAGCCTGAGCAAGCAACTTAGAAAATCTTCCTCTTTCTCTCATCGATGCCTCTAATGCCAAAGTCATACCAAATCCTTCAAAACAGAACACTGCCATTCCTCCGGCAAATGGCAATCCTCCGATATTAGAAGTCACTGCTTTCCTTTCACTAAAGGAAAATTCACCCCCGAAAATCTTTTGTACATCTTCTTTAACAACAAGTGACATGGCTAAAACATTGCAAATATCGGCAAAAATGCTGAATAGTGCTAAAGATGAGAGAGTATTAATCCAAGATAAGGCAATTTGAATGGGAACTACTAAGAATATGAATGAAGAGTAAGAGAGATTCGTATAGGATTTGAATATTGAAGAAAGGTTTTGGCCAATGAACACTAAATATGCAACCGATCCTCCACATTGTGAAATGAAAATGAGAAACTCTGTCAGAAAGCGACCTGCTTTTCCCATACACTTATAGCCTAAATCTCCATATGTTTTTGTTTCGGTTGATGATGTTTCTTCAGATACTAACTTGTCTCTACATTGAATCTGAGGAGTAAAACAAGTAATCTACAAATTGGCTTTTCAATTGAAAAAACAGTGAGAAAAAATGGAAATACTTATAACGTTTTATTTAGAAAGCATAGTAGTTATAAAAGTGTTCAGTAAATTTGACATGACACCTCAATCTCAGTTCTCAAACAAACCTTTAAAACACAAATTCCAAAAGTTCGTTCAATTCATTTCTGAATTTAGAAAAACAAACAAACCCAATATCCCTAATCTCTTCTGCAATCAAACCACGTTCTTAAGTCCTCTAGTGATCAAAATGAATCAAAGAAAAGCATAAAACAAACAAAAACTGCATATGGGTTCGTGAATTAAACCTCTGAAAAAAAAAAGAAACAAAAAGAACAAGAGACTAGTGAGTACTGACAAGAAGGAGCATGCAGTAATACGTGGAGACTCCAGCAATGAAGATGCCAAGAGATCCAGCAAGCCAACCGGCAATACGAAAAGCAAAAGGCAGTCCCAAAACGCCGGTCCCAACTATGGACACAATGATGTTCCCCAGCGTTTGAGCAGCTGATGCTGTTCCTGTTCCTGTTCCTGATGATGATGATGATCGTGGCAGTAAAGGGATTTCATTTTCTTCCATCTTTTGATTGTCGCCACCTTCTTCTTGTCGTTCCATTAATCCGTTAGCTGCTGAAGTACAGTTGTTATTTGATATTTTGAGCAGGAAGTGTTTTGTTTGATAATGGAGCGGTGGCACATGGAATGTCGGAAGTGTCTTGATGTGATGCCTATTGGATCATCCAGCCGAGGCGGCTCCGTATAAATTAGTTTATAACTTATAAAATAAATATTAGAATATGAATTAATGTCAAAAATTATAAAATTATAATTTTATATTAATATTAATATTAACGTTTGATAAAATATTGAAATACCGACAATAACACTATAATGATACTCTACCAAAATGCATGGTTGGATTCTTAAAATTTAGATCCAATTAGAATCATTTTTTAATATATATATTGTCAGAGACAAAGATGAGGAGAGGCTTTTTTTTTTTTTCAAAAAAAGAGAGAAAAAGATGAGGAGAAAAATTAACATCCATGAAATCATGAGAACCAAGTAATATCCTCATCCATTTAAATTTTAATTATTTATTTTAAAAAATTTCAACAAATATATTTAAATTAAAATTTACAATTTTATATAGATAATTAAAAAATTATTTTATAGTAAAAGGGCTTAAACTATACATATAGCCACTTTATTATAAAGAAATCTTCATTTTATTTAGCTATTGATCAAATAAAATAAAAATATAGGAAAACATTAATTTCAATCTCTATATAATTTTTTAATAAATTTATGTAATAGTTATCATTACTTTTTTTTGGATATGTATGTTTTATTTTTAGAAAACGTAATAGTTTAATGAATATGTTTTTTATATGATTTAATTTTATTTTAATAAAAAAAATTATCTTACTTTCGAGATTCCTATAATCCTATCCCCTCTGTTGAAACAAATTCAAGTGGACAGAAAATGATAAGGAAAGCTCTCCATTTTTTTAGGAAGTTTGAGAGCATCATTTTTCTCAACTTTTATATAGAACAAATCGAGTTGGGTTAATGAACTTCTCCCCAACAAATAAAAAAGGTACAAAATTTGATATTAAAAGATTAGGATACAAGGACCACAAATTTGATGTTACAAAATTGTTATATATATTCAGATTTTGCATTTAATTTATTCCATTGACAAATTCTGCAAAATTCATCTTAATTTCCCACAAATTCTGTAAGCTCAGTAAAAGATTTTGTTCATCGCAGTCAAAGATGAGAGAAGATGATAGAAACAGCAGCAGCCAGTGAAAGGATCAAGGATATAAAACTTTGTACATAAGCATGCCAGAAATTGCAATTACAGTCAAGTTTGGATGATCAGGACACCATTGCTGAACAATTTACAATGTTCACTGAACCAATGTACACAAAAGTTAAAAACCTCTAGCTCTAGCGAAAAAATTTGAGAACTTCAACACAAGAACTGAAACCTTTAAATTCTAATACAAAATGAAAAATATATCATAACAAGATCGGATAAAGAACCTGTTTTGCTGTCATGATTTACAGCCATCTTTGTATATTTACAGAAGGTAAATGATTGAATAATACAGTGTTCAAGTACCTGTATGTCGACAGCAA